>JAOXYD010021276.1:0-14603 GCA_028565735.1 Pinacopodium congolense
AAAACTTACTCTAAATTATTACTAAACACAAACAAAACAATAATTAAAATTATACTAAACAAAAACACACAAAACAAGATTTAAAACACAATAATAACAACATATGATGCAAGAAACACATGCAAAACACTTAGAAAAACACATTCTAAAACACAATTATAAACTTCCCACACATAAACCTTTGGTTATCCTCAAGCGAAATCAAATGCAGCCATTTAATTCTATCACTTCATTGTTAGAGAGATCAAAGCTTGCAATCCCACAAACTTTAGCCAACTCAAGTATAAAGCTAATACATGTATCATGACTACTTTTCATTAATGTGCATAAGCAAAGATAAGTACAAATGCAAAAATGAATTCTCCTCACGCTTTCAATCATTTCTCTTAAGTTTTTGATGGTTCATGTTTTGCTCAACCTTCCTATAGGAAACTACACTATCATAGGCTTACTAATACACCAATTCTTTTCTACAATGATTACATGCTAAAAATATATCAAAAGGACTTTGTTCAGGTTGTAATGGAGTTATGGTTAAGGTGGGTCAAAAAGGGTTAAATGGTTCATCACAAGCATTCATAAAATATCAAATGCACAAAGGGATGATAAAGGTAAGCTTCTTAGATATACAAATGAATAACACTTCTACGCCAAACTTATTGATACTACTAAATATTATTCCTTTTTCTTTTCTTTTATTTTTCTTTTTTTTCTTTTCTTTGTTTTTTTAACATTAATACAGAAGCACTAAGCAAAACAGTAGATACATAAAATTTGCTCAAAGAGTAGCAATATCTCTAAACTTATCTCAGAAAAAAAATGTAGCTCAAAATCCCAAATAATGCATCACTTAATACTCTACTAAGCATGTGAATGGTTAGGCTAATGGAGTTTTGGGTTTTAAAATGGGGTGTTTCTAAGAAATAAAAGGGTTAAGGCTTAACGGGGGTATTAAGGGATAATAAAAAGATATGTCATTTAAGCCTAGGTTTAACACAAAAAGGGCCTTAATCATCTCTATTAAGCATGCATCCAGTAGATTCAAACCGATTCGAAATAAGTTCTGAAGGTAATTACCAAAGGAAGCATCACACATGCAAAAGAAATGAAATGACTATAGATGGAGTCATATAGGCTCAATCCTCACATTGGCTCAAAAGAAAATTCCTTATGCATCTCTACACTAACTCATTGCTCAAGTATCAAGTTCCGAGTAAGCTTTTGTAACGAACTACTTTTCATCATTTAACAGGGTTTACTATCTACTGAAGTAGGCTAATCTGAGTTCAAGCATGCAGTTAATCTCATTCCACCTATGATGATAGAATATCATGGCAATTGATATCGAAATGATTCAAGTGTGTTTCCATTGCTTGTATAAAACAAAACCTTAATATGTCAGAAACATTCATCCTAAATAACGAAATGCGAGCAATCCAATCACAAATGCAACATATGCAACAACTACCTACTACCCAACACTTAAACAACACATTGTCCTCAATGTGGAAAGCAGAACATCAAAACTCAACAAATACACATAAAAAAATAAAACACAATGAGATTAAGGATTAGAAAGACTTATGTTGATGTTCGTTAATATAAGGCATAGGAAATCTACTTCCACTCTTACTTCGATCCTCCAATAAGCTATGATACACAACAAACCTTCAAGCTTCACTAAGTTACCTAAACAACAAGAGAACAAAAAGGGAACAAACTAAAGATCAAACAACTCAAAAACAAACTAAATACGATTAAATCAAAGCAAAGCAACACAAAACACAAAGACAAATAAATAAAATACAAACATGCTAAGTTAAGGTCATTAGCTTGACCATTCCATATGCAATCATGAGAGAGTAGATGAAATGAAAGAGATAACTTTCCTTTCTTATGATATTGCCCCTCTAAAGTATAGCTTGCACTGAGGTCCATTAACCTTGAATGCTTCACCCTTGTCATTTTCCAACTCCAAAGCTCCACGAGGAAACACTTGAATAACCTTGAAGGGTCCACTCCATCTTGACTTAAGCTGTCTAGGAAATAACCGAAGTCATGAATTGAACAAGAGCTCTAAGTCACCACTCTTGAACTCTTTCTTCCTAATGTGAGCATCATGCCACTTCTTTTCCCTTTCCTTGTACAACTTGCCATTCTCAGAAGCATCAAATCTCAACTCTTCCATTTCATCAAGCTGTAATAATCTCTTCTCACCTACTTGCTTCCAATCCATGTTCAACTTCCTCACTGACTAATAGGCTCAAGGCTCCAACTCCAATGGTAGATGACAAGCTTTGCTTTACACAAGTCGATATGGTGTGATACCTATGGGTGTCTTAAAAGCTGTCCAGTAAGCCCATAAGGTGTCATCTAGCTTTAAAGACCAATCCTTTCTTGAAGTGCTCACCACCTTCTCCAAAATTTTCTTCAAGTCTCTATTCACCGCTTCCACTTGACCACTGGCTTAAGGGTGGTAAGGAGTCGCTACTTGGTGATGAACATTGTGCCTTTTTAATAAAGCTTCAAAAGACTTGTTGCAAAAATGACTCCCTCCATCGTTTATGATCGCTCGAGGCACTCTAAATATATTGAAAATCTTCTTGATGAACCTTTGCACCACCTTTCCATCATTGGTTGGGGTAGTTATGGCCTTAACCCATCTAGAAACATAATCAACTCTAACCAATATATAAGAATTACTTAAGTAAGATGAGAATGGCCCCATGAAATCCAATCCCCAAACATAGAATATCTCTACCTCCATGATGTTGGGAAGTGGCTTCTCATCCCTCTTCGAAATGTTGCCCACTCTTTGACACCTGTTACACTTCAACATAAAAGCCCGAGCATCTTTGAACAAGGTTAGCCAATAGAATCCACATTCCAAAATGCACGTAGCCGTCTTGTTTACTCCATAATGTCCTATATATGCTACACTATGGAAGTGGGTCAAAACTTCAAGAATTTCATCATTAGAAACACACCTATGAATTAAATTGTCAGCACATATTTTATATAACATAGGTTCATCCTAAATATAAAGAGAGCACTAATGCTTCCCTTGCTGGTAATAGAGATCGGATGGAAGAATACCACCTAAAAGGTAGTTAGCAATATCAGCAAACCCAGGAAGAAAAGGATTATCTACCATCATTATTTCCTCATCAGGAAAGCGCTCATTGATTTCCTCCTATTCTCCATTTTGGTGCCCTCCTTCAAGTCTCAAAACGTGGTTTGCTACAACATTTTCTGCTCCCTTCTTATCTTTAATCTCAAGGTCAAATTCTTAGAGTAGAAGTACCCACCAGATGAGCATAGCCATGGCATCTTTCTTAGCAAAAAGATATCGCAATGCAACCTGATTTGTAAAAATAATAACATGTGAGCCCAAAAGATAAGAACGAAATTTCTCACACGAAAATACTACAACAAGCAACTAATTTTCTGTTGTGGTGTAATTCAGTTGTGCTCTCATCAAGATCTTGCTTGTGTAGTAGATGGAGTGTACTCTCTTCTCCTTCCATTATCCAAGAACACATTCGATGGCATGGTCGCTTGCATCACACATAATCTCGAAAGGAAGTGACCAATCTGATGATTTCAAAGTAGGTGTTGTGGTAAGTGCCTTTTTCTAGCTGTTAAAAGCATCCAAACAATCATCATCAAACACAAAAAGCACATCTTTAACCAATAAATGAGTCAAGGGTCTAGAAATAAAAGAAAAATCCTTGATGAATCATCTATAGAACCCTGCATGACCAAGAAAAGCTCTGATGCCCTTGATGTTGGTAGGAGGTGGTAGCCTTTCAATAACTTCAGTCTTAGCACGATCCACCTCAATTCTTTTGGGAGAGATCTTGTGGCCCAATACGACTCCCTCTTAGACAATGAAATGACACTTCTCCTAGTTTAAAACTAGATGAGACTCCACACATCTTTGAAGCACTCTTTTTAAATTAAATAAACAATGATCAAAATAATCTCCAAAAATAAAGAAGTCATCCATGAATACCTCCATGAAGTTTTCATTCATGTCTGCAAACATTGCCATCATATACCTTTGGAATGTTGTAGGTGCATTGCATAAGCCAAAAGGCATTCTCCTGTAAGCAAATATCCCATAAGGACAAATAAAAGTGGTCTTCTCCTGATCCTATGGACACATAAATACTTAATTGTAACCTAAATATCCATCAAGAAAATAATAAAATGAATTACCAGCTACCCTCTTAATCATTTGGTCTAAAAAAGGTAAAGGGAAATGATCTTTCTTTGTGGCCAAATTGAGCTTTTGATAATCAGTACACACTCTCCAACTTGCTTTTTCTCCCAAGTGTTGATCTGACTAGAGCTAAGTGAGTTGTACCATGCTTTTTCTCAATCCCTCAGAGTGAAGGGAAATAATCTGAGCCTCACTGCATCATTAGACATCCCATTGAACCTATATGTGTCACAAATTTCCAAAATATTAGCTAGGTGGGCATGGGGATATTCATATGACAACAAATAAAACTAAACAAAACTCTAAACTATGTTGAGGAGTGGAGGCTTCATCTCAAAGTTATTGGCTTGAACAGCAGCCCATGCAACTCCTTGAGGACTGCACGCTGGACTCATGAAATCCATCAAAGTCATTTAAGCTCCTCCTGACTCTCCTTCTTCAGCCATATTCCTTTATAAATTCTCCTGGCGCTTCGCTCTCCTCAACTCTCATTCATGCCTTGTTATATCTCACAACTCTTCGCCATTGAATTCAGTGGACCTTCGTGTGCTCCTTGTGTTCATGCACCTGTAAATACACAAGGGAAAGGATCAAAAACTCTCAAATCAAAGTCAACCAAAATAATCAAGATGCTAAACAAAATAATCCCTGACAGAACTGTGAAATACTTGTTGATGGTTTACAAATCAAACAACTAGTTTTACGCTCAAAACTGTAAGTATACTAGTCGTACTTGTAGTAAAGAACATATATCGAGCCAATGAGGATTGTATCTAGATACCCTATTAATTTGGAATGTACTTTGTTCAAGAAATCAATTTAAACAAATTAAATAAAAATAAATAAATGAGACATAAAAATATTTTGAAGCAAGAGTGAGCAACACAATCAACCCCAACGCAGAAAACTGAAAATTTGGAGAAAATCAAGCTTAAAGAATAGGACTTATTGTTATCCTTATTTGTTTCACTTTTGGTTAATTGATCTAACTTATATTTGGCTAAAGATTTCCTAACATTTTAGGTACCCTCTCTTAAGGTGCAACTAAATGTCACTAGCTAAATAAATTTAGGATTAACTTTGGGATCTCTTAACATGCAAAGCCTTTCATAAACATTTAACTAGATATAAAGCTATCCTATAGGAAGTCTATCAATTTATTGAAATATCTTCCTAATAAATTAATATCTTGTTGTATATAGGTCTATTAAATTCGAACTCTTGTTGTAGATCTAACATAAATTACCTGGCTCACTCTTTTGATTTGTTGTAGGGTTTACGTTCAATAAACATCACAAATATTTCTAAAATTAAATTAATAACCAAAGGGACCCAAATAATTCAAATAACAAATCCTAAAAATATTTTAGCCACACATTATAATAAAAATAAGTTCAATCATATCCATATTTTTTGAAATATAAATTAAAATAGATAAATAAAAATAAAAGAAAAAAAATCTGAATAAATAAATAAATATTGAAAGAACTCTTTAAGTTTTTGTGCTTGTGAAGTGACTTGGAGCTTATGTGAAGTTCTTCTATTTTTTGTCCCACCACTATTTCTGTGTTTGCTTGTCCGAAGCTCCGTTGCATCCTCTTGTTCTCTGCGCCTCCTATTTTTTGTTTGCTGCGTGTGCTCGCTAATGCTTTCTCATATTTCTTTGTCGACTGCCTCCTTATCTTTTCTAATTTCTGTCGCTACTTAGGTCTTTTGCATGTTTGACTGTAGGGTAGGCAATAGCTTGTGGCCTAATTTTCAGCTTGTGAGGCTGTTGGAGGGGAGGGGAGCTTGGCGGGGTGGGTTGTGGGTTTGCATCTGAGCTTGGACGTCTGGCCTAGAGGAGAGGGTTGCTGCTGGGACGCATCTTGGGCTACTGGATTGGGGTAGTTGCGTGGCTATTGGGATTGGGTCCACGAGGCCAGGAAGGGGGAGCTGGGCGCAGGACTGGTGGGTTGCACAAGAGGCCTAGCAGGCTTAGGCTGTGCAGGCGCGGGCATGGAGGGCTAGGCTCAAAGGTTTGGGAATTGGGCTTCAGGTTTGTCGGGTCTAGGGCCTGGGTAGGTGGGAGTGGTTTGGGCATGGGCTAGCTGTGCGTTGGTTATTTCTAGCACACTATAGTCCAGAAGCTTGGGCTTTCCAGCCTTGGTCTTGCCTTGGATTTAGTTGGACTTTTCCTCCATTTTTCTTTCCCTTTTCATGCTCTTTTTTTTTTCCTTTCAACTTTAATTTACCTACAAAACAAATAAATACACCAATAAGATTTAATTCTAACCCAATATTAATAATTAAATAATAATAAAAACACTTAAATAAATAAAACTTACTTCAAATTCATACTAAAGACAATCAAAACAATAATTAAATTTATACTGAAAAAAAACACACAAAAGAAGACCTAAAACACAATAATAACAACATATTATGCAAGAAAGACATGAAAAGCACTTAGAAAAAGACATACTAAATCACAATTATCATAAATATTCTAGATTTCCACTCTTCATGTGTTCTTAATTAATGCTAGTGTCTGCTAGCACATAGGTGGAGCTCTTTAGGTCCTAAAAACATCCATAAACATGCATCAAAACACGGAGAGATTAAGGAGATCAAATCTATCACAGAGAGAGAGACTTCTTCCTCTCTCATTTTTCTAGCTTTTCCTTAGTTCTAAGCTTAAAAACACTTAGTTCTTTGAATTTGTGTATTGTTTCTAAGTTTCTGAACATTGGAACTTGTTGTTAAGACTTATATCTGAGTCTAGGAATCATCCAAAGGGGCTTCTAAACTCAAATTATTTCATATTTTGTTCAATTTTTTGGATTAATCAATGATGTATTTTTATGCTTATATCTTTGAATGTTCTTGATTTCTCTACAAGATCTTGATGAATTAGATCTTAGCTAGAATTAGGATTCAAGTTGGGAGTTCAAGAAACAAGCAGAAGTATTTTTAAGATTTTTTTGTAACATATAAATTTTATATTTATGCTATTAATTTCATATCTATCAAAGTATGATGTATGTATTGCATATCTCGTAAGCTTTGATGCAAATGTGTGGCTAATAATTTTTGTTGCTATGGATCGATCTTTTGATGATTTGAAAGAGTTTTATTACATGTTAAAATGTCTGTATGTTGCTTATTGAAGGTCTGAATGAATCAATTTTAAGCTGTCCACTTAAGATTATTGTCTAAGATAGTTTAACCATGAGAAAACATCTTAAAGTGTTTGAAAAATCAATAAAAAAATACGAATTAATCCTTGCATGAACAAACCTGGATTTTTTTGTGAAAGTTAGAGTTATGATATTAATTTTCCAGAACTCACCTTCTTGAAATTAAAGCCCATTTTCTTGATTTTAAAGCATAACAAAAAATTGGACAAGATTAAATGAAGAAAAAGCAAAATCTTAACCATAGCTTTGTTTTGATTTGATACAAGACTTTAATCAGACTTTAAATATGTTTTAAACCATAATTAAATCATTAATCATCTAATACATATCTACTTTACACAATTGGTAATTTTTAGAATTTTGGAAGATCAATTAAAAATCATTTTTGAAGTGTTTAAGCTAAGGTAGTCTAGTTTAAGCAATTTTCAGATTTTTAATCAAATTGTGTAGATTTTTCATAAATAATTATAATATGATCTACCTACTAATTAAGCAACATATTCCTCGTTGGATTGACGTTTGGAGTATGAAAATTACTCGATTATATTAATTTTGCGATAGGTGCACTTGCCTTTGTGTTATGAGTTTGCAAAGTAAAATTGTTTCAAAATCATGCAAAGTTTTAAAGTTATAAAACCAATGCAACAAGTTTTTGGCTCCGTTGCTGGGGTATTTTGACCTTAATATTAGGAAAATTGGTGTCAATTACTTTAGGACCTATAAAATACTGTTTTATAATTTTTCTAAATTTTTTTGGTAATTATTTTATAGATATTTTTCTTTGTGTCCTTTACTTGTTTTTTTCTTAGTATATTTGCTTTGTTTGTTTATTGCCTTTTATTTAGTATGTTTGTCAAACTCGTATGCATAATCGAGGCCACAATCCCGAGTAGACTTCGATCCGAAACTCAAGCGTACGTTAAGGAAAAGAAGAAAGAAGCTCGCGCAGCACTGTTCGATCCATTAGACATAGGAACCTCGACTGACTCTGAATTCGAACCTATAGAAATGAATCATCAGGAACACGTAGTTGTAGGACCCTCAAGTAGAAAATAGGGAACTAGCCATGATACGACGAAAGCCTAGTTATCCACACTTCTAGTTATCCATTAGACATAGCCATGTAGGACCCTCAAGTAGAAATTGCATCTAGTTTCCAATTGATTTAAGTTACTAGTTTAAATTTGTGAAAAAGTTTTAATACCCAATTCACCCCCCTGTTGGGTACCATTGGACTTACAATTGGTATCAGAGCTTAGGTCTCACACTTGTATTAATTTCTAACGAAATTGTGAGCAAACATCCATTATGGAATAATTGGGTAGCTTGTCTAGTTTTGAAGCTCAAAATACTAGTAAACCTCCTTTCTTTGATGGAAATGAATTCTTATATTGGAAAATTAGGATGAAATTCTTTCTTCAAGCTGAAAATGTTAAATTGTGGGATATAGTGAACGAACATCCTTATATTCCCACCAGATTGAAAATGGCCAAAGAATTCCTAAGGTAAAAGAGGAATGGAATGTAGAGGATGAAAGATTGCTTTCACTTAATAGTAGAGCCGTTCATATTTTATTTTGTGCTTTAAGTATAAGTGAATTCAATATGGTGTCTATGTGTGAAACGGCTAAGGAAATTTGGCATACTTTAGAAGTCACTCATGAAGGTACAAATCAAGTGAAAGAAAGTAAAATGTCTATGCATATTCATCAATATGAATTATTTTCTATGCATCATAATGAAAGCATTTCCAACATGTATGTTAGATTTGGTAACATCATAAATGCTTTAAAAGGTTTAGGAAGATCATATGCAAATATTGAAATTATTAGAAAAATTTTGCGATCTTTGCCAAAGGAACGGGAGGCTAAGGTAACTGTCATTCAAGAGCCTAACGATCTTAACGTTTTGCTTTTGGAAGAATTGATAGGTTCTTTGCTCACTCATGAGATGGGTATGAAGGATTCAAAAGCAAAAGAAGAGGAAGTTTCATCAAGAAGGAAGAATTTGGCATTCAAAGCCAAGAAAGAGGAGTCTAGTGAAGAAGGAAGCTCATTGGAAGAAAGTGAAGAAGAGATAGTTCTTCTTACCAAAAAATTCAACAAATTCCTAAGGAGGAAGTCACAATCCAATAGAAGAGAGCAAGGTAAGTATGATTTTAAAAGAAAATCTACTAAATGTCATTTGTTATGAATGTAGGAAACCGGGGCATTTGAAGTCAAATTGCCCACTTATTAAAGAAAGTGAGAAGGATGAAAGAAATGGTAAGAAGGAAAGAAGAGAGGAGAAGGACAAGCAAGGGAAGAAAGCCTTGAAAGCCATGTGGGAAATCGAAAGTGAAGAGGGAAGCAAAAATTTCGAAAATGAAAGCACCAAGTTTTGTCTCATGGCTTTAGATGATGAGGTACCATCTTTTCACCTTCTAATAATGATGATGAGAATGAGAATATGCCTATAAATTTTGGATTGAGCTATGATGAACTAGTTAAGGTTGTAGAATGTGATCTTATAAAAAGGAAGAAATTGTCTTCAAAACTTAAGGCATGTAAGAAAATGTTAAATGTTCTTGAAATAGAAAAAGGGCAATGGATGAATGTGAATGATGAGTTGCAAATTAAAATGCTTGATGCTTTAAAATCTAGGGATGCATGTATGGTAGAAGTTAATCATTTGAAGAATGAAAAGAATGGCATGTTAGAATTCATGATAAATTTTGATGTTAATAGGAAGAAAATTATGGATGAAAATGAATTTTTAAAGAATGAGATAAAAGGACTTAAATAATCATTAGAAAAGTTTACCAAGGAAAAAGAGAAGTTAGATAACATGCTTGGAGCTCAAAAATCTTCAAATGATAAATGTGGTTTAGGTTTTACTCAAGGAAGTGGAACACCAAATGGAAAAACTACTTTTATGAAAGGAAAAAGTTTGGATGAAGAATATATTACTAGGTCATCATTTGATAATGGTGCATCATCTTCTAGAAGTCAATCTAGGAAGACTCATCATGCTTTTATGTATACTTCAAGATCTTCATCTAGGAAATATATGCATGTTCCTAACAAAAGACATAGTTTCTTTTCAAATGAAAAATCAACATATAAGGCATATAGACCACAATCAATGCACATTAGGCCTACGCACTCATATGCATCAAGAAATGACTTCCATTTGCATTCTAGGCCAAGATTTCAACAAAGAAGAAACTTTAGAAATGATGCATATAGTTTTGCCTATAGGAACAAGTTTAGGCAAAACATGCATTTTCATAAAGTAACATATATTTGTGATCATTGTTAAGGTATGGTCATTTAGAGAGATTTTGTTTTGATAAATTATCTCACTTTTCTAGTTTGTCAAACGCCTTAAGAACTAGAAAGGTATATAACCCCAAAGGACTCAAATTAATGTGGGTACCTAAAGTGAAATTATTTTTCCTTGTTTTTTAAAATTACAAGAAGATCATTTGGTATGTGGATAATGGATGCTCTAGGCACATGACGAGTGATGCTTCTCATTTTATCTCATTAGAAGACAAAGATGGTGGACATGTAACCTATGGAGATAACGCCAAAGGTAAGATAATTGGCATTGGAAAAATTGGTAAGCACAATACCACCATTGATAATGTGCTTTTGGTTGAAGGTTTAAAGCATAACTTATTTAGTGTAAGTCAATTATGTTATAAAGGTTTTAAAGTTACTTTTGAAGGAAAATATTGCATAGTTTATAATGTGATAGATAATTGTATTTTTTTTATTAGTAAGAGAGTTGGAAACATATTTACCATTGATATAAATGATCTCTCTAACCAAAATGTTGAGTGTTTGATGTCTATGAATGAGGATGCTTGGATGTCGTATAGAAGGTTGGGTCATGCTAGCATGGAGCACATCTCAAGTCTTTGCAATAAGGAGCTTGTGAATGGCTTACCCAAAGTGAAGTATGAAAAGAAAAAGGTGTGTGATGCATGTCAAATGGGAAAGCAAACCAAGTCATCATTCAAGAAGAAAATTGTGGTAACAACTTCTAAACCTTTAGAATTATTACATATTAATTTGTTTGGACCATCTAGAATTGCTAGTTTAGTTGGTAAATTATATACATATGTGATTATTGATTATTATACTAGATTTACATGGGTTATTTTTCTTGCTAGTAAGGATGAAAGTTTTAAATCGTTTGTCAAGTTTGCTAAAAGAGTTTAATTAGAAAAAGACTACATGATTACTTCAATTAGAAGTGATCATGGTAGAAAATTTGAAAATGACTTGTTTGATGTATATTGTGAAGAAAATGGCATTTTTCATAACTTTTCAACTTCTAGAACCCCTCAACAAAATGGATTTATTGAGAGAAAGAATAGGACTTTGCAAGAAATGGCTAGAATTATGTTAAATGAATATAGTGTTCCTAAATATTTTTGGGCGGAAGCCGTTGCATGTGCATGTCATGTGTCTAATAAGGTTTACATAAGACCTTCTATGGAAAAAACTTCATATGAACTTTGTTATGGAAAGAAACCAAAGGTGAATTACTTTAAAGTATTTAGGTGTAAATGTTTTATCTTGAATACTACAGATAATTTGGGTAAGTTTGATGCTAAATCCGAGGAAGGCATATTTGTTGGTTATTCATTTACTACTAGAGCTTATAAAATGTTTAATAAAAGATCTATGATGATTGAAGAGACAATGAATGTTGTGTTTGATGAATAAAATCCCTTTGATGCAAAGAAAAGTGTTGTTGATGATAATTTGGGTTTGTCTAAGGATATGGAGAATCTAGGTTTAGAAGAGCCTAAGGAAGACACCTTAGACGTCCAACCTTCACCTAATGAGCCTACTGTTGAACCAAGTGAGGATGTGACCTTATCAAGAGAGTGGAGATAAAAAAGAGATCACCCCTCCAATCAAATTATAGGTGAAGTAGGAAGAGGTGTAGCAACTAGATAAACTCTTAGTGATTTTTCCCATATGGCATTTTTATCCATCATTGAACCTAATACGATATATGAAGCCTTAAGTGATGAGAGTTAGATTGTGGCTATAAATGAAGCGTTGAATCAATTCGAAAGGAACAAAGTTTGGACCTTAGTATATAGGCCTAATGATCATCAAATCATTGGTACTAAGTGGGTCTTTAGAAATAAACTTTGGGAAGATGGGAATATTGTGAGAAATAAGGCAAGATTAGTACCAAAAGGGTATAACCAAGAAGAAGGAATTTATTATGAAGAAACCTTTGCACCCGTGGCTAGATTAGAAGCTATTATACTTTTTCTTGCTTTTGCTTCTTATATAGGTTTTAAACATTATCAAATGGATCTTAAAAGTGCTTTCTTAAATGGTGTTATTCAAGAAGAGGTTTATGTAGACCAACCTTTCAGTTTTGAAATTCATGATGCACCCGAGCATGATTACAAAATTTCTAAAGCTTTGTATGGTTTGAAACAAGCTCCTAGAGCTTTGTATGATAGATTAAGTTCTTTACTTCTTCAAAATGGTTTTGTTATAGGAAAGGTGGATACTACCTTATTTACAAAGAAAAATTATAATGGCTTGTTAATTGTTCAAATCAATGTGGATGATATCATATTTAGTGCTACTAATGATGCTTTTTGTCAAGAATTTGCAAAGTGTATTAATAGAAAATTTAAAATGAACATGATGGAGATTAAATTTCTTCCTTGGACTTCAAATCATGTAAATGAAAGCTGGAATCTTCATCAATCAAGCAAAATATACAAAGGAACTTCTCAAGTGATTCGGGATGAATCAAACCAAACCACTTGGCACACCCATTAGTGTCTCCACCAAATTGGACAAAGATGAAGAGGGTAAGTTGGTGGATGTCCAGCAACATCGAGGTATGACTGGTACTTTATTGTATTTAACTGCTAGTAGACTCGATATTATGTTTAGTGTGTGCTTATGTGCTACATTTCAATCAAATCCAAAAGAATCTCATTTAATGCCCGTAAAAAGAATATTGAGATGTTTGGTTGGCTCATCATCTTTAGGTTTATGGTATCCTAGAAGTGCATTTATTGAATTAATTGGTTATTTGGATGTGGATTATGCCAGTAGTTTGTTGGATAGAAAGAGTACTTCCGGTACTTGTCAATTTATTGGTCATGCATTAGTATCTTGGTTTAGCAAAAAGCAAAATTCAGTTGCTTTATCTACCACTGAAGCGGAATATGTAGTGATCGGTAGTTGTTGTGCATAAGTTCTTTGGATTAGGCAATAACTTAGAGATTATGGCATGGAAATGATCAAAATTCCAATTCAGTGTGATAACACTAGTGCCATTTTCATAACTAAGAGTCCAATTCAACATTTAAGAACTAAGTATATTGAGATAAGGCATCATTTTATAAGAGATCATGTGCATAATGGTGATACTGAATTGGAGTTTGTGGATTTACATCATCAATTGGCTGATACCTTTACTCAACCAATGAATGAAGATAGGTTTTGCATGATTAGAAGAGAATTAGGCATGATTGATGGTGCATCTTTATGATTTCTTTGTGTTTCTTTGTTTCTCAATGCTTTACTCCCTTTGTTTGTGTTTATGCATGCTTTTCTAGCTTATTTATTCTCTTGTGCATATCTTTCTCTCTTATGTGCTTTTTTCATACATGTTTTTCCTTCTTTTTGATGATGTCGAAAAGGGGGAGAAGTATGTGTGATATTTGGTGTGTTTATGTGATGTTTGAATCTATCATTAAAATAGAGTTAATCATTAAAGGTATATGCTTATGTATGTCTCTTTAATGATAACTTACTCCTACATATGTTATATGTCAAATGCATGAACTTTGGGGGGGCTTTGATTGCATATACTAAGGGGGAGCTTAGGTTGAAATTGATAGTTTATGATCACTTTTTTATGACTTTGTTTGCTAGAATATGTTGTGTTTTTCTCATAATATCACATGTTTGTTATCATCAAAAAGTGGGAGATTGTTGAACCAAGGGAGGTTCCAATCTTAGTTTTGATGTTAACAAAACATTTTTTATTACTAATGCTTTGAGTTTATGATGTTAATCTTAAAGATAGGTATGTTTCAAGAAGAATCCATTATGGAAAGCTTGGAGTTTGAAAGTCAAATTTTAAGATAATGGCAATTCAACTGAATTGGAAGTTTCAAGACCTTAGATAGGTTGTTTCAAATATGTTTGTAAGTTTTAC
>JAOXYD010021305.1:0-28221 GCA_028565735.1 Pinacopodium congolense
TTGGAGCCAAGGTTACATAGAAAGCCATGAATAGTTCCAATTTGCAAGGAAAGTACATAAGATCAGGGAAGCCTTGAAGGAGTCAAGTATGGATCAAATTATTTTGAATTAAGATGATGTTGAGAGAACTAGGTTCAAGTTAGAAGTTTTTTTAACAGAAATTAGATATGGGCCCATTAAATAAACAAAAGATAGAGCAGGAAGTACAACGCCTTAACTTATGCACAAATTCCTTAAAGTATCATATCTCCATTTAAAGAAAAAACGCCAATGTTATGTGGTTATATAAATTTTTTTAACATGTCCATTTTATACAAGAGGAGATGGAACAAGATTACCCATCTCAATAGGACTAATGGTTCTATCATAACAGGTTAAAACAAGTTAAAGGGTGAAATATTGCTCTATTAGTTGAAGCTTCTTACAACTTAAGAGGAGTGTAGATCTATAATGCCTTTGATTAACTCATTATTACAAATAAAATAACTAGAGAGAAGGTAGCTCCCTTGTGCAATCCAGTGACAAATGAGTAAATAGAACAAACTTTTAAGTCTCTTCATCTTGATAAAGGCCCATGCCTTGATGGATTTAATATATATTTTTCTATTATTCTTAACAAGAATTAAAGGATGTTTTCACCCAAACTATTTATAAATTCTTCTAATTAGGGAAGCTATTAAAGCAACTTAATAACACATTCATTTTTTTTTTCAAAATTTTCAAATGCAATGGATTTAAGGGATATCAATGCCCATTTCATTTCCTATTAGAATACGATTTACAAGCTCATTTCCAAAATTTTAGTCAATAAAATGAAGATGGTCCTAGGTTATCTAATGAGTGTTATACATTCTGCCTTTACTAAATGAAGAAACATAGATGACAACATATTGCTTACCTAAGAATTATTTAATGATTATAACAAGAGAAATACTTTTTAGAATTGTGCCATTAAGGTTGATTGTCATAAAGCATATAACTTAGTTGATTATAAGTTCCTAGAAAATATTGTTGTAGGATTTGGATTTCCTCATAATTTTATTAATTGAATCACACAATGCTATTCAACTACATCTTTTAGTATATTAATTAATGGTGAACCAACTCCATAGTTTTAAGGTAAAAAAAAAAGGTTAATGTAAGGGGATCCCTATCCCTCTACCTCTTCAACCTTTTGTCTAGAGTTTTTGCATGGCTTGATCAACCATAACGTGGTGGCCAATTCTAAATTTAACTATCATAGTAAGTGTAGAAAGTAAAACATTACAAACCTAGTTTTTGGTGATGATGTAATGCTTATATGTGCTACTAAGTTTAATTTTGTGAAGGTTTAGATGAATTCCTTGAAAATTTTTACTCTAAACTCTATACTAAAGATAAATCTAAACAAAACTTACCTATTGCTATCCTCTATTGCAATAAACATGATTGATCAACTTACTCAACTTCTTACTCAACAACTAGTATGAGATTAAGCTCCATTGCCTTTAAATATTTGATCTTGCTATTTGTCTAAAAAAAACCTTCATTTACAGAATGCCAACCTCATTTAAAAAACATTTATTTAAAAGAACGTAGTTCAATAAATGCTTGTCTTACGCGAGTAGGCTACAATTGATTGTTTCTATTCTAAATAACTTGTATATATATTGGATAATCCATCTTATTCTACCTAAAAACTAGTCAATTCAATTGAGATATTGATGAAAATTTTTCTTCAGAGCGATAGTGTTAACACCCTTGAAAAAACCAAAATCAAATGGAAAGATCTTTACAAGTTAAAGGATAGGGGAGGGTTAAGGTCAAGATTAATTTATACAACCTACATAGCCATCCTTGTTAAAAAAGTTTAGAGAATTTTCAAAGATAAAAAGACATTATAGGTGAAATATATGCATTTTTACTTCTTAAAAAGGAAGAAGCTTTTAAGAATTAAGCTAAAAAACCACCTCTATATATACTATTCAATAAATGATAAGGATTAAAATCTCCCTCAACTTGTCTTTCACTCGTGAAGTTGGAAATAGAGAGAACCCATCCTTGTGGTTTGACAACTAGTCTAAGGTTATCGCCCTGCAACTAGTCCCTGGATTTTCTTACATGATATCCTTTTTTCCTTTTAAATCTAAAGTCAGCTTAATCATCTAAGGTAGTTCTTGGAATTGAAATAATAGAGATTCTTACCTACTAAGAACTAGTTTTCCAAATTATATCCCTTTTCGCCTAAGAGGAAGATTAGAATTGTTGGAGTAGGCACTCCACAGGTCAATTTAATAATCTTTTATGCAATCATATTCCGAACCCCTATTCAACTAAAGTGAGCTAGTATAGAATGGTGTGGCATAAGTTAAAGTTTCATAAAGCTACATTTATCCTTTTGCTAATAATTCATAATAGGATTTTAAACTTTAGATAGATGTAAAGGCTTTCTAAAAATGAAACCACTTGTACAATATGCACGATAAAAAGGAGACCAAGTCTCAATTATTTTTCTAGTGCAAGTTTGTATGTTAATTGTAAACTAAAGTTCTATGTACTCTTTAAACAATCCTACAACTTCCAAGAATGAGATGAAATAGTTCCTTAGGCTTTAAGATCACATTATCTATCTAAGGATGAGTATATAGCTTTCAGAATTGGATTAGTTATTATATGTATGCCATGAAAGAAGGAATGATAGAATGTTTAGGTAGTCCCAAAAGGGTAGTAAAACCTTTACTCACGTTACACTAGATTAGATTAGGGAGTTATTGATGGTGCACTCAATCAAGTTACAAATTTTTTATTCATTGAGAAGGAATTAGAAATTGGAATGATTAACAAACATCTGCCCTAAGTTTTTAGGTATATGACAGTGAAGAAAGTGTTGCTGAAGGTTGAATATCAAGCAACTAAATCTGGGACAACTAACCACAAGTAAGAAAACTACTATAACCTTCTTATAATTCCCAGTTGATTGATCCTTTAATTGTTTGTTTATCTAAGCTTATTAGTGGTATCTTTTGATTTTTGCTTTGGTTTGATCCTTATATAGCTCTTTTATGAGTAACTTCTTATTCTTTTGACAATGCATTTTCAATTTAAAAAAAAAAAATCTTCCCACAATTTTTCAAATGATTAAGTTATTAAATTTATATTAAATTATTTGAAAATATGCGAAATGAGAGAATGATTTTTAAGTAAGTTAAAAAGGAGAAAGAAAGGGATTTAACATACATAAAGTTCGAATAAGTATTGTTTAAAAGTATAATCATAATTTTTAGTTGATTATTTTGATATTTTCTTTTAAGATAATGATATATTTAGTTTTTTATTATACTGAATTTCTCAATTAACTATTAGTATTCAGAATTTTCTTATATTTGAACTTGTCCCTATTTAATTAATTAGTATTGTTGAAAAATATTTATATTTGGATCAATTATCATTATTTTTGTGATGTGTTGTTCATATTTGATATTTCCAAACTTTTAATTAGTATATCCAAAAGAATTTATTTAATTTTATATTGAAAATTCTTTTCTTTTTTTATTAACATAGAATTTTAGTTCAGTCATGCATTAAATTTTCAATTAATGTTTAATTGAACCCTAATAATATTTTTTTATTTCACAAAAAAATTCAAATTTTCTTAATTATGGTTAAAGTGTACTTATTTAATTTTAATTATGTCTAATTCTCTGGATTTAATTTGAATCTTGCACAAACATTTAACTTTAAATACTAATCACATTTATTTTGTTTAATTATTTTTTAAATTATTTTTAATCATATTTTTCTTCATTTTTATCAATTTAAGTTTTACTTCATTTTATCATGTCCAATTTATGTCAATTTCATTATAAAAGGCTTAAGTTTATTTGTTTATTTTTAATTTGTTTTAATGACAAAAAGACAAATTTGAACCCTAATATTTTAATCAAGATTAAGATTCAGGTCAGACCAAAACATTTTAAAACATTTAAAAAAACCTTAACATTTGAAAAACATTTAAATAGAATCTTAATATTTCAAAATCATTTCCAAAAAAAAAAAGAACCCTGTACTAATATTTGTTAATTGTGCCGACATGTATGTCCAAAAATTTGAGAAACGTGTGCGTGCGAGAAAAGCTAGGTCAAGCTTCGTCATCTTCTTCTTCATCTCGTGTGCATCGCAAAGCTAGAATAGAAAGCAACAGCTTTGACGTACTATTGTTTTGGTAATCTGTTGGTGATTGTATCGCGTATAAGCTGTGTAGGTCTACATGCACATATCCAAAAGTTGAAGAGCTGCCTGCCATCTTTCAAGTTTAAGGTGTGCCTTACAGAGGATTTGATTTAACTTTTCTAAATTTTTTCATTTCCACTTAAATTAGTGTATGAGATTCTTTTTTTACCTACATATTTCCCTCTGCGATAGGAGAGCACTGGAGACCAATGATGGTATGCTTCTCCTATTGATTTGGCAGCTGCTAATGGCCACTATGACTTGCTGAGACAGCTTCTTCGCATTGACAACAATCACTTTATCAAACTCAACACTCTCAAGCAGATTTGTCGCTCTAAGATCGTATAGGATGAAGAGGAATAATTTGATGATGTCTCTAAGTGCTTGTCTCAAGTTACAAGAATGCTTTTTTCATGAGTATGAAGCCAAGAGAGGTAAGAATTCTATCCAAGCTGGCTATGGTGGATGGCTTATGTACACTGCTGCATTCGTTAGGGACTTAGTTTTTTTCAAGAACTTCTTGAATGACTTAAACGTCTCCTTAACTTTTGCAGCCAAAAAGAGATAACTCACAGCCACAAGGCTTTTTAGAATTGTGTGCCACACATTTTTTTATCATAAATCATAATGTTTGCATTCTTCATTTATGCTCTATTCATATATATCTATATCTATATATATATATGTGTGTGTATATATATATTGTAGTAGATCCTTTGACTCTTACAATCAAAATCTCGTTGAAATTATGTTTTAACCTGCCACCTTCTTACAAAATCTTTTTTAAAAATTATAGTGTTCAAAATATTTAAAAAATCATAATATTTAAAAATGAAAAAAAACAATTAAATTAACAAAAAGTAAACCCTAAACTAAATTAAGAATCTATGTAACATATAGATTCAACATAAACTTCGTTAAAAGTTTTTACATAAAATCAACTGCAAATGTAATCATTAAAAATGTTAAATTTTGTCAATTTAAAAAGTTTTTAAATATATTATAACTATTAAACTTTTTAATATTTATAAAATATTAAAATATTTTTTAAAAACTGTCAAAATGTTAATATTTTGTTTAAAATATTCGAATAAATATCAGATAATAAATGTATCTTTGGCCTAAAATTTTATTGACTTGGTATTTAATAGCTCAAGTGGTAAATGGAAAAATTTTTAGTCTATTGCAATTTTAAGATCTCTAAGTTTCATATATAGTAAAGAAATGTTTTCAATTGAAAATTCTTATCAATTGTTTAACGCACAAGATCCCTTAATAAAAACAATTATCGTTAGAAGAGAGAATTGAAAGACATGGTAGAATTCTAAAGTGGAAACTTCAAAACTAAAATGCATTGACCATTTTGATTATGAAAAAGAGAACAAAATTGTTTCTGTTGAGAATAAATAAGTGTTACTAAATAGGACCATAAACACATAAAAATGGGAAATAGACATTCAACAGTAAATCGAATCCAACCAAATGAATTGCATTGAATTTGACTCTCAAGTTATCGCAACTCAATAACTCACTTTTTTCTCTCTAGTTCACTTCTCAATTTTCTGGAGTCATCCATTCCATAGCCTCTTAACGAGCTGTATGTAGAGAAGAGTCTGGTTTCACATAATTAACACTAACATGAAGCCTTTGTTCTTCTTCATTGAAGAAGAGTAAGAGGAGCTTATCATCATCCTAGAAAAAATCTTGCTCAAGCAATAACGAAAGTTGGGAAAAAGAAGAGCTTTTTTATCAGTCCATTAAATGTGTTTTGGCTACATAAAACAGTTTCTACACCCAAAACTTCTTGTTCATCCTCCTCCTCCTCCCATCTCTCCTCTTTACAGTAGACAGCATATAGTAAAAAAGATGGGTTGAGTTCTTCACACGAAGTTTGCTCATATTGTTGTATTTTCATTGGAAGAAGAGATTATTAGGTTCACTACTCATAACATAAAACGAAACTCCTTCACTTCTAGGCTTGCAACTGAATATGAAGCTCATCGATGGAACTTTCAGGGTAAACCCTCTCGTTTCAAGTCGGAAGCAATGGACAAAGCTTCAGTTCATGGGGTTAGCAGTGTGAAGAGTTAGGATTTTAGGCAGTCTTTGTTGGACTCTAATGAGATTGTTACAGTGACCAAAAAGTTGGAGAAAGGGCTTATGTTATATGACCCTTTTTTCGTGTTAGAGGAGCAACACAACAGTTTTTGTAGGAGGCCAAAGGAAAGTAAGAGGGAATTTGTTTAATCGTATAACTTCCAAGAGGTCCAATGATGCTGATGTTCCTTAACATGAAAATTCTCAATTTTGATTATCGTTGAGCACAGTCATGGGTTACCTTTATAAGGACCCAATTCCAGCAATGGAGGTGAAGAAGAAGATGAAAAGCTTGACCTCTCTCTCGCACGGTCACGTTTTTCACAAATGAGTCCTATATGGTGGGACCACTTAATTTTTTAAAGAGAAACATGTAGGTCCTACAAAAATTGTGGACCAACAAAAATACACCACTTGACAATACATAACCGAAAAGTTCATAGAAGTTAGTTTAGGATTTTAAAAATATATATTTTTAAAACATTAACATTGTTTTTAAATGTTTTCAAATATTAAAAAATTGTTAAATATTTTTTAAGCGTAAAGTTCTTTTTAAACGTTCTAAATGTTAGGGTTGAATATAAATATTGATTGAAACCTTAGGATTCAAATTTGCCTTTTACCTTATTTTAATTAATTTTATCAATTTTAATTAGATATAATTATTTTAAAGTATGATTAATTAGTTTAAATTATGATTAATTGGATTTAATTGAGAATTTTTATATTAATATTTGCTTCAACTGAATTAAATAGTTTTAAACTTCGTAATAAAAAAGAAAACAAAAAAAGATAAAGGGAAAACAGGGGAAAAAAAAAAAGACAAACTAATTAAAAGATCCTCATTAACCTAAAAAGGAGGAAAGCACACCGCACATGAAGAGAGTTGGGAAAATGCTAGGAAACACAGGGACAAAGGGTGAGTAGAGGCAACATCTAGGTTGAGGGAATAGAAGAAGTGGATGAATACCACAAGGGGAGTACCGTAAGCCATGAGCGAGAATAGAGCAAGGAGACAAATGAGTGAATAAGGAGGAGAAAAGCCAAAAAAAGAAAAAGAAAAAATAGGAGTAAGTGAGAATATGACAACATGAATGGCATAAAAACAATAACAATGAGAATAAAGTATAGGAAAATGATCAACAAATTGTGTATTTTAAATTAGGAGAAAGGAACTAATGCAAGGTTTAAGGTATTGTAAAAAATTTTAAGAGTAGTAAATATTACAACAATTTAGAAAACCTAGGGAAATAGAGGAAATAAAAGAAAATACAGAGAACTTAAATGTATTTCCTCACGTTTTATTCTAAAACTAAAACTTCTTATTTATAATCTTAGAATTAAGCAAATAAAGATACAAATACTCAACTACATTCAGATTTTATTAACACTAACTTTGACTAACCATAAGTAGAAAAATAGGGAACAAAATTCTAATAACATTAATATAAATTTATTTGACTAAGTTTTACTTAATTTTGAATCAAGTTTCCAAGCTCCCCCTTAATTCAAAATTGTATAATCCAAGTTTCTTTCTTAAATAAAAATATTTTTTCAATAGGACGTAGTTTTGTGAAAATTTAAGCTATATGTTCATATGTGTTGCAATATTGCAAATTGATTTATTCTTTTGACACAAGCTACGGAATGAAATGAACTTATATTTTTATATTCTTCACTTCTTCCATGATATGATAGATCCTTAGATATGGAATCCATTGCTTTGTTGTCATAACAAATTCCAGTTCCTCTACCTTGCTTTTGACTTAGATCTACAAGTAGCCATCCTAGGCATTCAGCTTGACATGCTAATAAAATTACAACAACATATTTAACCTTTGATGAAGATAAGGCTTTTTTTTAAACATCTTTGATCTTCAAGAAATGACTTCTAATCCCAATTTGAAAGTATTGCTTGAAGTACTCCTTCTACTTCTAATCCCATATTGAAAGTATTTCTTGAAGTACTTCTTCTATCTTCCAAACAACCAACCTAGTCATTATTAGTGTATGTATACAGCTTGAAGTTTGGAATATAGTAATAACCTAAATAAAATCTATTATTCTAACAATGTATTGCAAGACCCTTTTTTCTTCTCTTAGATGATACTTTGAAGGACAATGCATGAACCCTAAAATGACTCTAATCATAAATGCTATATTAGGTCTAATATGAGAAAAATATAACAAGCCACCAAACAAACTTCTGAAATAACTTGAATTTACTTATTTAGAACCATCTTCTGTTAAAATTTTCGTTAAATTCAAAGGTGTGGTTAAAATCTTATAACTCAACATAATGAATTTCTTAAGTTGATCAGTTGCATATTTCTTTTGTGAAACAAAAAATCCACCTTTAACTTGTTTTACTTCGATACCAATGAACTATTAGAAAAGATCCAAACCTAACATCTTAAACTTGTTCTTCATATAAGCTTTAAAATCATTAATAAGAGAACAAAAAAACTTATATAAATAATGTAATTAATTCAAGTTGTCTCTAAAATCTTTTCCATGTCTCTTCATATACAACATGGTCATTGTCACCTCTTTTAAAGCCCCTCCAAGAAAAGAAATCTATCTAACATACTATACTCTTAGAGATTGTTTTAGCATACAAAATGCTTTCTATGGCCTATAAACCTTGGATTTTTTACCTTGAATGATGAAATCTTCTAATAAAGCAACATACACTTCTTCCTCTAATTCTTCATTTAAAAATTCATACTTTACGACAAATTAGGAAATAGGCTACTGAAATTCTCAAGCCAATGCCAAAATTGTTCTCCTTTTTTTAAATTGAACAATAGGAGAGAATGTATCATCGTAATCAATACCTTACTGTTGAAAATATCCCTTTTCCATTATTCAATCTTTATGCTTTTATACTGCTCCATTTGAACTATATTGTAAGCCTTGTAATATCAAAGAGGGGTTGAATTAGGTGTTAAATTTTTTTTTCTAAACCAAGTGTTAAACCTCCAGATCCAATTATGCGATGTATGAAGTACCTAAACCAAAATTCATTCTATATGATGATAGAGTTAAGGGATATTTTTTTATGGTAGTTCAACTAACCAATATTTAGCCTACTCCCACTCTTAATAACCTCTTTAGATTTCATTATACTAAATCTTCTTTAGAGTGAAGAGAAATACTTAAAAATTATTCTTTCTACAAATGAGGTGAAGAACAATCCAAAAAGGTCTTCTTTCCACAAAAAGGGCGAAGAGGAACACAATACTTTCTTATTTTTTGTTAAGGGTGAAGAGAAACCCCATAATTAATACCAAATTCAACAATTATACTACTTAAAATCAAGAACCCAAAAATCAATCTCACCAACACAACTCAATTACACACATTCCAAAATACTTTCTTAAATCAAAATGATACTTAATGGGGATAAGAAACGCAATGAATGCACACTTAAAATCAACATTTCTCTCAAACTCATAAACACATACATATATAACCCAAAAACTCAATCAAATATCTTTTAATAATAAAATATGCATAAATATTTTTCTAAACACTTACATCATCTATTTATAAGCTTAACAAGCTTAAATAATTGTTAGAAGCTCAATCTAACTATTAGACAAATTAAAGATGTCGTTACATAGCTTCTCTAGCTAACCACTATACGCTTTCATGCTCATTCAGTCAAACAGTTTCATGGAGTGATCGACCAGCCATTGATCAGCCACTCCCTTCATTTGGTTAACTAATATGCCTATTTTAACCTTGGTTATTGGTTGACTGAATAATAAAAAAATGTCTATTGGTTGACCAATTCACAGCACTAGTCGACTAATTTTTCTGCAAAACTAATTCCCATGTTTTCCAACAACTTAAATAAATTTAAAAATTCCAAAAACAAATTTCTTTACTCCAAAGAAAAATTAAACCATCTTTTATAAGTTCTCCCATAAATTTTTCATTGATCAAGATCCATCAATTAAACTCAAAAACTTGAAATGTCTTGATATATACAACTTTGACAACATTTTGAAACTTTTTATTGTAAAACTAGTTTTAAATAATATTCAATCTATTTCTTATACTTCAAAACCAATTTCACAATACTTTAAAAATAACCCCAAAGTGGATTTTTTTTACCAAGACCTTTCATTTGAATTCAAAATAAATTATGTCTTGGTTTGTAACAAATTGAGCACATTTTGCAAAACTTTTCATTTTAACTTTCAAAACTATTCATAAACATACCAAGGCTATTTCTTTCATTACAAAGCCAACTCACATAAGTTTGGAGTTAATCCTCAAGATATTTTAAATACTAAGACATGGTAATTGATCTCAAATACCAAATATGTCTTGATTATGGAAAATTTTTATTCTAAAAAACTTTCAAACTTTCAAGATTTTCCAAACTTTCTTAAACATTTCAATGTAAGATTTTTTCACTTTAAAACCAATTCATATAAGTTTTAAAATTTCTCAAAGGTGATTTTAAACACTAGGAAATTTTAATTAAACTAAAAAAATTATCTTGGTTATGGAAATTTAAACACTTGTGGGAATCTTTTAAAAATTCAAAAAAATTTCAAAATCAATTTCTACACCAAAAACTTGGCTCAGTCATATTCAAACACACATATATACATTCAATCAAGCTTAAACAACTTACTAAATCACTTTGACACATCAAGAGGATTACCTTCAAATAATTCATCAAATTTCCTTTTGATTATGAAACTTTAAAACATTCTAATTATAAAAATGCAATGAAACCTTTTAAATAAACGCTAAAACTCTTGACCAAAATCTTAAATGAAAATAGGCAAACTATTAAGGAAAAAATGCAACATGTAACTTTGAGCCCTTAAAACATTAAAAAAGATCAAATCAGGAATTCAATAAAATACATATTTAAACATATTCAATCTTCTTCTTCTTCTTCTTTGTCTTCATCTTCCATTTTAACTTTGAGCTCACTCTAGTGCTTACCTTATGCCATCATCATTTTCTTCATAAGTCCATTGGGCTTCAATGCATGTTCTTACACATTTTGCATTTTCCTATCTTTTCAATACACATTACTAAAACATTAGTAACAAAGATATTTTTTTTATACAAAACAAATTATTAGAATCCCATTTTTTCAATAATCTCCTCCTTTTTTATAATGTCAAAACATGTGTTTAAGGGCACATAAAATATAAAACATACATATGAAAAGCAAACCATATAACGATTCATGTATCATGGAATGTTAAATGCTATCACTTTTCATCTTTTTACCTATCACCCTTCTTAATATCAACAAACACTCTCCCTCTTTTTGGCATCATCAAAATAATTGGAGAGACATCAAATGTTAGTCAAGTTAATGACAAAAATTACACTAGATAACAATTGTTAATGAAACCACTTGTTATGTATTTGAAATATTTGTTATATCTCTTGTTATAAAAGAATTGAAAACCACTTAATGAGAGAATCCACAAGTTGTTGAAAATCAAAAGATACTAACTATTATAAAAGAGTTGAAAATATGTCAATTGATAAGAAAACTTAATCATAATTTTGAAATCATTTTCAAAAACTCTTATAACCTGACAAAAGTTTTATAGAACTACCTATCTCTCTTTCCATCATCAACAATCACATCAAATTATAAGTTTTAAAACAAATTATAAATGAACCCTTAATCCATGTCTTAAAACCAATTATGTTCCCTATAAATATTTACATTTTGGGATCTATAACACATAAAGGGGATTTAAAAACACATTATGTATGTTATTGCACCTTTTTTCATCATAAAAATATATTTTTCAATCTTTATATAAAAATAATTTTTTAACTTATAATATGCATGCTATGCATCAAAAGCACATATTTCACGTATTTCACGTATTATGCATTAATAATGCAAAACATAAGTACAAGCATGGCTCAAAGATTGACTCCCCCTGTATAAAACATCTAATACCACATAAAAAAATTTTAAAATATGAAAAAAGAATTAAAATATTTCAAGTGGTGTATTCCCCCTAAGTTTATGCATTACTAAACATTCATTCACATAAGGGAAAAAATACGCATGTAAAAATTTTCAAAGATATGTATATTTTCAAAAATGATACTAGTTACAAAAAAAAAAGGAAACCAATTTAAAAAAATCATATTATCTAGCTCCTGTAATGTGTCAATTTCAAACATATATGCCAATTTCAATTTTGTTTATGCGATAGCTCCCCTTATAGTTATGTAATAAAACTTTATACCAAAAAGATGTATCCTATAGTCAATGTACTTAGTTAATCACTTATCACCAAAATGTATGCCAAGCTAAGTTCTTAAAAAAAAGCAAAGATGTACCTCCTCATCACCACTTAATACCATATTTTCTACTCCTCACTTAGTTCATAATGTGCTTTTGGTTGGTAGGCTTATGTGATGGCCTTCGATAATTTTTCTTTTTTCCATAGGAATGTTAGAGATACCACTTTCTTACTTCCTTGCTTAACACAAATTAAGTACCAATTGATGTTAACTTACAAAAGAAAAAAAAAAGGAATCAATGGGTTCTAAGTATCCATATAAATTTGGATCCTAAGATAGGCTCTTACACCTTTCTCAATCTATATCCTTAAGGGTTTCCTTAACATGTTATGCCTAGAAAATCAAAATTTTGCTATATGCCTAACCTTTCCACAAAAATAAAATATATGTGCATGATCAAACTTATGATCTTTATGCTTAAATTCATTTCTGTTACCATAATGAGTTTCATAGGATAATGATAAAACTATGAATGTGTATGACATGTGATCCTAAGATTGTGAGAATGCTTCATACCACTCTATCTCATATGGGGCCTAAATTTATTACTATTCTTTCAATGATGTTATAGTACCCTAGGATGTAAATATTAAGTTCTTCTAGAATTGTACATATGTATATTGGTGGGGCATCTCTATTTTTAGGTATGTTATCACTAAATGTCTTACATTGTTCTAAATGAGACCTAGGGTATGAATGAAACATGCTTTTAGATTTATGAACATATATATAAGAAGTATGAGAATATGTTGGACCTCTTTGCTAATTTTGAGTCCAAAGTGCATCATTTTTTAATTTTTGCATTCATATAAAAATTATGCTTATTTGTCTTTAAATGCATTTCCATCTAAACTTTAGATCTAGACTTATATATGGATGTATGATGATTTTTCCTAGTTTATGGTCTAGATGTGAATGCAATGTTTTATAATGGGAGCCTAAGCATATTCTCTTCATCTAAACTCTTGGCCTTTATAAAAATAGTCTTATCATTAGTAGAAAAACTCTCTTTAATGAACACTAACTGTTTGGGCTCTAAGCATGAAATATACTTTTTCTTTGTCCATTGAGAATTTTGCCAGTGATTCAATAAAGGCATACACTTCCTTCTTCAAACTTTAATTTTCATGTAGAAAATTATTCCTATCTTTATCATATTTGAAAATTTTTACACTTATTGACTCTACCAAATCATACAATTCACTCTTTTAAATTTTCATTCTCATTTTTCAATCTATCATTTCCAATCATGAAATCACACAATTTCTTTAATGCATCCCTATGTTTAGATGAGATTTTCTTCCTTCACATACTTAGGACCTATAAGAACTTGACTAACTCATTATATGACAAATCATCATAATCATTATAACTATATAAGTTAGAACTGGAAGGTATCTCATTGTCTTCATTTTAAGAATTTTTGGGATGGTACCCCATCCTTCTTTACTATAAAAAACATGTAAAGTTTCTCCTCTTGGTTTTGCTCATTATTCTCTTCTTTAACTTAATTGCTACCCACATAAAAAATCCTCTAATTTACATAAAATCTCATTGGTGCATTTACCCAGCGATACTTTACCAAAAAAAAAAACATATTTATCTAATGTTTTAAAGGAACATAAGGGGCATCTAAATCAATATCCTAAAAATCAATATTTTGTTCATCAAGAAAAATTTTATTCTAATTCTTAACTCTAAGAAATCATTACCATCAAAATATGGGTCTACATACATCTAACCCCCTTGATTAAAACAAACATTCAAATGTGCCATTTTAGTATTTACTCACTAATTTTGTTTGAAATCTAATTAAAAAGTGAGACCCATTTTGATACCAACTATGAGCCCTATAACACCTAATGGGAAGTGAATTGGGTGTTAAATTTTTTTTCTAAAATAAATCCTAAGCCACCTAATCTAATTCATGAAATATATGAAGTCCATAAACTAAAATTACGCCTATATGATGATGGTATGCCAAGATATCATAATAATTAGAATTTGCAATTTAAAATCATTCATAATATGCATAAAATTAAAGAGTCATGGGAAAGTACAGATACACAATTTTTATAGTGATTCAACTAAAAAATCAATAACCTACATCCACTCCCAATAACATTATTGGATTTTCATTATACCAAATATTCTTAGAGGTGAAAAAGAACCTTTACGATGTCTTCTTTCCATAAAGAGGGTAAAGAGAAAACTAGAAATGTCTTCTTTCCATAAAGGGGGTAAAGATGAATGCAATATAATCATACTTTTGTGAAGGTAGAAGGGTAACCCCTTTATCAATACAAAATTCAACAACTTTACTCCTATAAATTAAGCCCCCGAAAATCAATCTCACCAACACAACTCAAGCATAAACAATCATAAATACTTGCTTGGTTAAAACAACACTAAAGGGGCTTAAAATGCAAGAAATGCACACTAAATACAAACCCTTTCTCTCAAACTTATAAGCCAACACATATGAATCCTAAAGACTTAACCAAATCTCTTTTAATCATCAAATATGCATAATATGCTCCGCACAAGGGCAAATATATGATAGATAACATCCAAAAATATTATAAATTCACCCCTAACAGAAACTTAATCTAACCATTAGACATGTTATGCTCCACACAAGTACCTAAGGATGCGTTTAACAATTAATAAATGAGATTCTATTATTGATGTCTGAAATGTAGCCAACAAACGCACATTAAACATGATATCTGACCTTCTTGTAGTCAAATAAAAAAATTATCAATCATATCTCGATATTGTTTCACATCTACTTCTTTGCCATCTTAATTTTTGTTAAATTTTGTAGATGTGCTCATTAGAGTTCCTAACAGTTTTTCTTGATCCATGTCAAATTGTTTAAGAAACTTCTTTGTGTACTTGTCTTGGTTGATGAAGATACCATCGTTCATTTGCTTTACTTGGAGTCCAAGAAAGAAATTTAATTTACCCATGATGCTCATCTCAAACTCCCTATTCATACACTTAATAAAATCATGGCTTAAAAACTCATTAGTAGTACCAAAAATGATATCAGCCACATAAATTTAAATAATTAAATGATCTTCTTTTTCTTTCTTAATGAATAGAGTATTATCAAATTTTACTTTAATGAATCCATTTTCAAGAAGAAATGCACATACCCCATCATGCCATGTTCTAGTTACTTGTTTTAAGCCATATAAATCTTTAGTAAGTTTAAAAATATGCTTGGGTGAATCATGTATTTCAAAACTGGGCAGGAGTTCAACATAAACTTCTTCTTGAATAAAACCATTTAAGGAAGCACTCTTCACATCTATTTTAAAATATTTTAAACCCATATATGAAACAAAAGAAATTAAAATTCGAATGGCTTCTAATCCAACTACAGGAGAAAATGTTTCATTATAATCTATACCTTCTTGATTATGGCCCTTAGCAACTAATCTTACCTTATTTCTAACTATGCTACCTTGTTCATCGAATTTGTTCTTAAGCACCCATTTTATACATATTATTGGACAATATTTTAGCCTAGGTATTAAGCTCTAAACATCTTTTCTTTTGAATTGATTCAATTCTTCACTCATAGCCAAAACCCAATTCTCATCATCTAAGGCTTCTTCTACACTCCTAGGTTAAATTTGAGACATAAAAGACAAGATGACATAAATTATTAAAAATAGAATGAGTAGTTACTCCTTGTGAAACATCACCCATTATTTGGCTGGAGAGATGATCTTTCTTATACCTCCGATCTCTTGGTAGCTCGTAATCCTTATTTTCTTCCTTTGCTTTAATGATTGTATCTTATGAGGTTTATCCTTTTTCTTTTTCTTCCGCTTTAAAATATAGTTTTTAAACTCTTTTGACAAACCTACATTACCATCTTCAAGAACTTTTTTGCTTTCAAAAGGGTTAGTCTCATAAAAAATAGCATGCATAGATGCATCTACAATATGGTTCTTTTATCAAACATCCTATATGTCTTACTAGTCAAAGAATATCCTAAAAATATGCCTTCATTGGTTTTGGAGTCAAACTTGCCTAAATTATCCTTAGTTTTCCAAATATAACACTTGCATCAAAAGACTCTCAAATGACTAATTTTTGGTTTCTTACCCTTCTAATGCTCATATGGAGTTTTATCCATTTTATATCCAATATTTACTCTATTAATGATATGAATTACATATGTAACTACTTTATCCAAAAAATAATTCGATAATTCATATTCATTAATAATTTTCCTAGCCATTTTTTGCATGCCTTTTCATTCTAAATTCTTTTAGAAAAAATAACAAATGATTTAAAACATTCATTATTTTAACTTAGAAACAAAACCATGTGAATCTACCAAGTTCATCAACATTCACAAATGCATGCCACTTACCACTTAAACTAACTACTCCAATAAGAAAAAATAAATCCATATGACGAGGTTTAATAGTTTTAGAAGTTGTTACCGATTTCTTTCATGGAAATGAGCTTCTTACTTGCTTCCCCACCTAGCATGCTCTATAAAGTTCATTGTTTTCATGCCTCATGCTTTGAATTCCATTAACAAGTTGATTGGAGTTGAGTTTTAATAAAAGACTCATACTAGCATGTCCAATCCTTCTATGCCAAATCCAAGCACATTGACTTAAAAAAATCAAAAACTTGTTTTCAAGGTTAATGATGTCATCCAAATCAACAATATAAATGTCACCTTCTTTTTTTCCTAAGAATGCAATATGACTATCCCTAACTCTTGAAACCACACTTTCATTTCCTATAAAACATACTTTGTAATATTTATCACATAATTGACTTACTCATAAAAGATTATGTTTAAATCCATCAATAAATGGAACATTATTAATCAAGGGGCAATTATCATTACCAACCTTTCTAATGCCAATTATCTTACTATTGGCATTGTTACCAAACATGACAGATCCTCCATCCTTGCATTTTAGCAAAATGAATTATGAAAGATAACTCGTCATATGTCTTTAATATCCATTACCTACATATCATTTTTCTTCTTCTTAGTGACATACAAAAAAAAAAAATCATATCAATTTGGGTACCCACATTATCTTGGGTCCTTGATGGTCCTTGATGGTTTACATATAAAATTATGTAATATGTCCATAATAATCACACTAAGTACAAAATAATATAGCATATGATCTATATGAAATTCCATAATCATGTTTAGGTCTAAAATAATATAAGGCCTTGATTGAAAACTTTTCCTAGATTGGAAAATTGTTCTACTATCATTAATCCTTTGTGGAGATCTCCTGGCTCTTGTCTTTTGACTATAAATAAATGCATGATATCTAGGCCTATTTTATTGCCTAAATGATGGATTTTGAATGAAGGATCTAGTTGATGCATGGTGAATAATTGTCATAGTTGAGGATTCATCTTCTAAGTTCTTTCCTTTAATAAACATTGTCTTACTAGAAGAAGGACCATTATCAGTAGAATATCATAAAACATGTTTTTCATTACTCATCTTTTGGGATCCTAGCATGGTTTCTAATTTTTCATTTCCTTTAGTAAATTTTACAAGAGATTCCTTAAGAGATTCCATTTCCTTTATTAAAGAAACATTCTCATTTACTAAACTATCATTATCTTCATTTATTGAATCTAATTCTTGCCTAAGTCTTTCATTTTCTAATTTACACTCATCTAACATTTTTAACGATTCCTTATTCCTATCATGTAATTCATTTTTCTTTCAAGTCAGATTTTCTATAAGTTCTAATACTTCCTAATAACTTTACTGTTGAACTAAGGGAGGTTCCACCTTATTTTGGTAATGAAAAAACAAACTCTATCACTACTGTTTGTGCTTGTAAGTGTATTAAAAGATAAGTTAGACAAAGATCAAGATTAATCACTCAAATAGCCTCGAAGTGGAAAATCAAATTTTATAGAGGTTTAAAGTTTAAAGAAGAAATTCAGTTTATAATAAGTTTACTTATGTTTCAATTAGTGTAAATTTTGCTTAATTTTATTTTTGTGTTTTAGAAGGCTTTTTGCATGTTAATTCACATATATCTTAGAATACGCATATAGGTACATAATCAAGAGGTTTATATGTTAATTTGAGCACATCCTCTTGATAAGATTAAAAATTAGTGTTAAAAGAAATGACTAAGTTAAAAGGTAACTTAAACAATTTTAGGTATGAATGTATTTGGTGGATTTTTGTGTATAGTTTATGGTGTCTTCAAAATTATGTTTAGGCTTTTTTGTCTTAAGTTAACCTAATAAAGCATTAGTCAACTAAAGGACTTGGGTTGATCGACCGAACTTAAGGAAAAGGCCTATTAGTCGATTAAACCTTGTTTAACAGTCAATCAAATGTTGGAAAAATATAGAGAAAATTTGAGTTAGGCAAATTACACATCGGTAACAGAATTAATCCATTATAATGTTGTTTTGTCTATTGGACAACAAATATAAAGACCATTATACAATGGATATATAGTTGATTATTTAGTATAAATAATGTTCTATATTCGTGTTTCTATAGAAGTGAGATGCAAGCTTTTTATAAGAGTTTTACAAGTGTTCTTCAGTGTTTTATCAAGCTATCTAAAAGTGGTGAAGTCTTAGTCTTCTGTGGCGTATTTTTATGTGGTATTTTTTAGTTGTTCATTATGCATTTATTATTCTAGCCTCCTTATACAACAAGTGAAATTGAGTGAAGTATTTGTCATAGCATTATTTGTGTAAAGATTGAAAGGTTATTCTTCAGTCTAGGAAAAAGAATTGAGTGAAAGGTTATCCTTAAACTTTGGAAAAGGATTGTATTGTGAACATTGCATTCTTGATTGGTGCAATAAGAACAAAATCTTAATAGCGGTAATAAAGATTGGACGCAGGGGTAAGTGGATAGCTACAAACTAAATTAAATACGATGTAGCTTTTCTTCCCTTACTCTTTATCTTTACGCACTTATTACATTATGTTAATTGGTTTGCATTGATAGTTACAAGCTTGTGCATTCTTTTAATTTGTTAACAGAAACTGTTTTAAAACCTAATTAACCCCACTCTTCAGTGCCATACAAACCTAACATATACTTAACATCACAATCATTATCACTATGAGAATGAGAGGAAGTTACCTCCTTGTGAGCCATGAAATAAACATTTTCTACTTCATCTTTCTCAGAGTCACGTAATTCAGTATGCATGACCTTTGTTGCTTTCTTCTTCTTTGATTCCTTCTTTTCTTCTTCTTAATGGTGTGGGCAATACAATCTCAAGTGACCTTTTTAACCCTATTCCAAATAAGTTAAGTGAGAAAATTTAATCTTTAGAGAATGATTTACCTTCCCTTTTTTTTTTGTAGATGCTTTCTTCCTTACAACTCTCCTTAGGTTCCTTATAATTAATGCAAGTTCTTCTATATTTCCACGTGATGATTATTCATTTTCTCTTTCTTTATTAGTTGTAACCTTGAATGCTATATTCTTCTTTTTAGAGGCAAGTTCTTATTCTTGGGTCTCCTTTATCCTTATGTCATATATTAAAAATGATCCAACAAGCTCGTCGAGGGGGAAAACATTACGATCCTTTCCCTCTTGAATTACAGTGACTTTTATTTCTTATGATTTTAACAAGGACATAAGAATCTTCCTAAAAAGCTCAACATTTGTACAGGTCTTACCTATATATTTAAAGAATTAATGATATCAATGAAATGAGCATACATGGAAGATATATTTTTATAATGCAACATATGGAACATATGATATTGATGAGAAGTATACTAATTTTACTCTCTTAAACTTGGTTTGTAACCTTATGTGTAATTTCTAGAGTATGTCAAATTTCATAAGAAATCTTGCAGATTTATACTCTATTGAATTCATTTATACTAAAGGAATAATATAAGATATGCATTGCCTTATTTTTAAGGGAGACTATTCGTTCATCTTCATTGTCCCACTCATCTTAATATTTAGGCACTAATTTATCTCCTACAAGTTTAGAAGGCATAGGAGTCTTTTGAGAAACTATTCTCCAAAGTTTAACATTATAAGCTATTAAGAAACATATCATCCTAGTCTTCCAATATGGGTAATCATTACCATCAAAGTAAGGAGTCCTATTAATATTTTGTCCTTCTAAGATAATAGCAGGAGCAAATGTATTCATCATGTGTGCCATATTTATCATTCCTCACTAAATCACTAGATTTATGATAATTATGAGACCTATGCTTTGATACTAATTATTAAACTTAGATGGCGCCTAATAGGAGGTGAATTAAGTGATATAAAATTTCTACAATGAATTTCTAAGATCACCTAAAATTCTAAACACTTTTATGGGAAAAAAATGTGAAAATAGATAATATAAGAGATTTAATAAAGTTTTTAGTAAGAGTAATTTCATAAAAATAACTTATATATTTAATACAAATATAATCAAAAAATTTTAATAATAATAAACACAACAAATCAATTCAAATACAACTTAGAAAAATAAATGCATGAAAGTAAAGAGTTTAAGGAAGCAAGACACAACTGATTTATAATATTTCAGAGTGGATCCACTTTGTCCTATATCTATTCCCTAACAAAATCTTGTTGAGATTTTTTACTATACTAAAAAAGAATAATGTGAGAAATATAATCTTTTTTCAAGGCTCAAAGATAACCTTTGTATTCCTTTCAAGGATTAGGAAGAACCTTTCCTCACAACGATACTACATCTTAAAATAAACTTGAAAAAAAATCACTCAAGTACAATTTAGTGTATTTAAAGGGTAAAAAAACTCAAGATATATGCAAAAAAACCATGCTATAAAAATCACTCAAAGACAACTTAACGAATACTCTTAAGAAAACTTCCGCAACACTGAAAACACTTGATTAATCACTTTGTAAGCTCTTGAATGATGAAAAATAATGAAAAGTAATCTATCTATAATTCTAAGATGTCAAATTAGCCATTTGTTACTGTTTCTCAATGTTCTAATGCAATAAAAGTTTATTATCATTGAGAAATAACCATTATAGTGTGATTTTTTCTTTTTAATGGTGGTTTCTATAAAGTTTAATAGAGCTATTGATCCACTATCATTGTAATCCCTTGAATGTGGGTCTACAACAATGTCAGCCAACAATGATGAAAGATACATGGCACTCTTAAACTCATATAGAATTGTCGTTTATCTCCCAGAAACATATAAAAACTTATCCAAGTCAATTTTAAACCAGTTTAAGCTTCTTCTTTTTTTACATTATAGACACTTCATACACTCACATAAACATCCAAAACCTTCCCAAAAATATTTTTAACCAATCAAGAGAATTATTAAAAGAATTAACAAAAAATTCCTTTTGATTATGCATCATATATATATATATATATTATAAAATATGAATGTATCAAGCATGAAGTAAGCCTCATCAAAACACCAAAAAGAGCTTAAGTAAGACTTACAATAAAGATTACAATTCATAACCTATATAAGATCTATCTTGACTCTTACAATATTTTTTAGTCTTGATCAATCCACTTTATGAACTTCAATTTGCTCCAAGACTCCATAAACCTCTTCTTTAGTACTTTACCTTAACATCTATCTTTTAAGGCTTCAAATACACAAAAATGTTAGTCTATTGGGTGTTTTATCATCATCAAAACAAGTTGAACCTCTCTTAGTTCAACATAATTGGTTAATCAATCATCTTCCCAAATAGGTTAGATAGATAATTGCAGACTTTGTGGATCGATAACTTGGACTCACATTAGCTCTACTACTTAGTGATAGGTGCACTTACTTTATTAGGTGTCAAGCTATTATTTGGTTGTGATTATTTGGTTTATTTTCATTTAAAATTTAGGCACGTTTACACATTATCACTAAACCAAATTCTAATTTGAAAATGCATTAAACAAACTTAAACAAACTTAACCAAACTCTAAAACTCTTAACCTTAATCCTTAATGCAAATTTTAATGAACAAGTAATCGCCTAAAGCATTAATAAGGTCAATACAAGTTTACATACAAAAATACATGACAAAAAACTTCTTGAATCTTCTTCTTCTTCTTTTAATCTTCTTTCTTGATCATGGTTCTAATGCTTGCTCTATCATTCACATTTTCTTAACTTGAAAACACTTCATTTTTGTCCTTCTACACATGTTCCTACACATTTTAGATCAACATATCTTTCTAACACATCAAAACTAAGCCATTAGCTTCAAATATGTTTTTTCATCATAAAAAATTGTAACCTCCCTTGATTCAGTACGTAATTTTGGATATATAGTGGTGAATTTTGAATATAATTGTAGTTATTTTGTTGTCTTAGTAATATATAAAGGGAGAGTGTCTCTTTTGAAAATTTTGAGTGGTATTAGGGCAAAGTTGATATTTTTCTTGGTTTTAAAGTGAGTTTTTGATATGTGATGATAGGTTTGAATCTTTGGTGATCTGAATGTATTAAGATTTTAAGGTTGTTTATGCTTGGGTATAAAGTATTAACAATATAAATCAACTGTTTGAGTATTTAAATTATGATGTGATATAAAGGGGGAAACTTAAATAAAGTTGATAAATGCCATTAGGAAAGGTTGATTGATATTGGAACAATATGAGTATATGAATTGTTTGATAAGTTCAAAAAGACGAAGAATTTATGTTATATTAGATTAAGGGGAATCAAAATAGATTGATATGTATATATTTTTCTTATTATATTTTCCTAATATCAGGTGATTTTGTCATTATCTAAAAAGAGGTGATTGCTGAACCAGGGATAGTTCCACCTAGTTTTAATAATGACAAAACATTATTACTAATGTGCCTATTATTCTTGACATGTTGAAAAGATAGGTTTGAAGACCTTATTAAAGCATTGGAGCAAAAATATCCAGTATATGGAATTAGGAGTATTGAAACAAAAGTGGTGCTTACTTGAAAATCAAGTTAATGGATGAAAGATCATACTTAAAAATAGTAAAGGTGATGGGTTGTGTTTTGTTAAACAAGTGATGGGTTATGTTTTGTTATTGTCTCATCTTGATCTTTCTATAGTTTTAATGGGCTCACTCCATGCATTTTATTTCAAGGTTAGTGATGTTGCATATATGATACATAATCAAGAGGAATTATATGTGAATAACTTTTAAATGATCCTATTGATACATTAAAACTTTATGAGGAATTAGGTTGGTGTGAATATGTAAGGCATATGTGAAAAAGAGGTTAAGTTGTGTGAATGGATTAAAAGGTTATGTGAAATGAAGTGTTTGAAAAAGATAAGATGTGTTTTAAGGTCAAATTGGATGAAAGTGTGTGATTATGTTAAGATTATGTGTAAGGAAAAGGTTAAGCTGTGTAAATATGATAACTTGTGTAAATATGCATTAAAAAAGTGTTTTTGAATAACTATTAAATATTTGGGAGTGATTTAGATGTGTTTAGGTGTGAAATTTTTTAGAAAAACTAGTCTAAAAATTAGGATTGGTCGACTAATATAGGAGACTGGTCAACTAGTATATTGTTTTAGCACAGACTAGTGACCCAGTGGCATATGTTGTTTTAGCACAGACTAGTGAACCAATGGTATAAATTGGTAAATCAGTGGTTAATCAACAAATGCATGAGAGTGGTCAACTGATAGTGGTGAGCAATAGGAACCATCAACCAATTTTCAATGGTAAAGTGAAAATAAATAATAATTAATGAGTAACAACGGTCATAAACAAATAGTTGATGAATTTCACCTATAAATAGGAATGTTATGGTGCTATTTATGCATTAAGTGAGTGTACAAAAACATGTACAAGTGAATTGAATTGCTTAGTGCATTCATTCTTAAGTTTGTTTGCGAACCCCTTTCAACACATGGATTGGTTAAGTAGAACATTTTTATAGAGTGTATTTGATGGGGCAATGTAATTGAGAGTGTGATTTTGTAAAGGGTTATTCTTAAGCCTATTAAAATAGATATTGGTTGTAAGGGTTTCCCTAGAGATCATAAAAAAAATACGAGCTAATCATCATATCATTTTCGATAGTGAAATTCATAATGAAGTATAAATCATAAATTGGTAGGTGTAAAGTTAGACATTAAACTATTATAAACTGGTTTGCACACTTCTCTCCCTGTCTCTTTTTATTTTTCATGTTAGTTTTATTTAAATTCATATTGTTATATATTGCTTATTTAATTATTAGTAATTCATTACATTATATTGATTAAGTACATTCTTCCATATTTAAATTATTTTTATTATATTGATTATAGCTTTCACATTACTAGTTTTTAAGAGAGAATTATTAATTAAGTAACAGATTTGACATTGTTAGGCAGAGGAAGTTTCTTAATGATATCAATCTTTGCCGAGTCTACCTCTATGTCTTTTCTAGATATCTTGTGACCTTGAATAATGAACTTCTAAACCATAAAATGAAAATTTTCTCAATTGAGTACTCTGTAGGTCTCTTCACATCTAGTTAAGACCTCCTTTAAATTATGTAAGCATGCATTAAATGAAGTCCTAAACATAAAGCAGCCATCTATAAAGATCTCAATGTAAGTCTCATGCATGTCAGAAAAAATAACAATCATGTATCTTTGAAATGTAGATAGAGCATTACATAAACCAAAATGCATACATCTATATGCAAATGTACTATATGGACAAGTAAAATTGGTCTTTTCTTGAACTTCCAAAGTTACTGAAATTTGCAAATAACCAAAATATCCATCTAAGGCATAATAAAAGTTAAGTCCATCTAAGGCATAATAAAAGTTATGTTCAACTAACTTCTCAATCGTCTAATTAATAAAAAGTAAAGGAAAGTAATCTTTTTAAGTGGCATCATTCAATTTCTTATAATCTATGCATATTGTCCACCTAATTACATTCTCAATGGCTATCATCTAATTCTTTTCATTTTACATCATAGTGGTGCCTTTCTTCTTAGGCCCTATATAGGACTCAGCCAACTAGAATTTGAAATAAGGTAGATATTACTTGTATCTAGAAGCTTCACTACCTCATCTTTGACTACATCCTTCATGTGTTAGTTGAGTCATCTCAGGGGCTACACCAACTCCTTGCTTCCATCTTCAAGACAGAAAAGAACACTCTTTATTAACTTGTAGTTATAGTTCTGTATAGTACGAATATCATATCTGCTAGATGATTAATTAAAAAGTACAATTAGTTTGGATGGTTAGAAATGTCTTAAATACATTTTTTATGCCTCCTATTTATGATCGAATGTTCATATAGTATTTACAGATTATGTTAAAACTTTGAATCTTCATACCATGTTGTTACTCCGGCAAAAAGGGCTTTAAGCAATAGTATGTTTGTAATGGTTTTAAAAAGTGTTGTTAAAATTCATTATAATGTAATAGTTTTTAAAGTATTGTCGTTGATAATATAAAAAGGCAACGAGAATCATAATTTGTTGCTATAAATTAAAAAAGAAATGGAATAAAAAAGTGTTGCTTTTAAATATTAAATATGAAACAATTAAAAGTGATACTAATTAAAATAGTTTTAAGTAACAATCAAAGTGTTACTATATTTTAAATTGTAAATTTAATATTTTATTTTAAGTTTAGCTTTAAAATATTTTTAATATAAGATATTGAATATTTTCAAATATATAAAAATTTTAAAGTTTTCTTATTTAAAAGTTTAAAAGTTTTTAAAATTTTAATATTAAAAATAAAATTATTTTATAATTAATTAAAATTAATACTAAAATTAAAATTTTATCATGAGAATTAAACCCACGAACTATTGAAAATATTTAAATATTTAAAAAATTATAAAAATTTGTTATTTGAAGAGATTAAAATATTTATAGATTTATACATTAAAAATAAAATAAATATTGTAAAATAAATTTAATTAGAAATAAAAAAAGTAAAAACTGGTCATGGGAATTAAACTCATAACTTAATGATAGGTTTTTTACGTTTTTTGCTAATGAAGTAATGGCAGCACTGTTAGACAATTTCATAACTAATTATCTATGTTTATGCGTTTATAGCCCTAACCACGGTTAGATTTTTAACTGTCAGTTACGGTTCAAAAACCGTAATCATAATCAACGGTTATAAACCGTTATTAACAGTTTTGGTTATAATTGAATTAATTTAAAAATCATGAACCGATGGTTAAACTAGTAGTTTATTCGCAGTTATAAATTGTTGATCAATTAATTAAAAATATTTTTAAAAAAATTAAACAAACTTTAATTTTATATTACAAAATTAATTTATAAAATATATATGTAACTTTATATCATTGTATGAAATTTTATTTAATAGAAATATATATTTTTGCATATAAATAATTATAATTATGTGTGAAAGAAATTGAATTGAGTATTTATAGTTATAATTTAGAAAATAAAAAAATTAAAGTAAAAACCGTTGGCACACCGTGTGCAACGGTCTCAAAGACCGTTGCAAACGGTCTTCAAATCGTGGCCATGTGCCATGGTCAAAAGAACGTGGCATGCCATGGTCAAACCGTGGAGCATGGCCACAGTCTCACGATCAAAAGATGAGACTGTGTGCAACGATCTCCCAACCATTGGCTATGCCAACGGTCTCCCAACCATTGGCTATGGATGGTTTTTTCTTTATTTTTTTAATAAATTATAACTATAAATATATCTATTTTCAATTCAATTTCTTTCACACACAATTACAAGCTCTCTCTCTCTCTCACACACACAAATATCATATTTCATTTACAATTCACAATTATTTTATTAATTATTGTTATTGTTATTATTATTATTATTACTACATTTATTATTTATTATTATTATTATCAACTCTATTACTACAAAACTGTCTTCTTTAAGAACAACGAGTAAGGGAAAATAAATGGAGGAACAAGATTCATATCAATCAAAAATTTTTTTTGACATCAATGATACATAATTTCCACCTATTGATGTGAAGGTTGGTGATGATAAAGAACATAACAGTATACAAGAAAGTCAGCAATCCCATCCTACACCAAAAGAACGAAAACCTCCATTAAAATCGGATATATTTGAGAAGTATTACCAAAAGGTTGCAACCTGAAGAAAAAAATATTCAACGCAATTTGAAACTATTATGCACATCGATTCAAATGGAAGAGTGGAGGAGGATATGGAACTGTCCACAATCATTTGAATACCAAACATCCAACGGAGGTGGGTATCTCAAAATTTCAAACACAAATGACCAGATATGCGTCTCCTAATCCTATTTCTTTATTTCAATATAATGATAATAAAAATCATGAAGAATTAGCAAAATTAATTTCAATTAAACATCTTTCATTTAGTTTTGGTGAAAAATTAAATTTCGTAACTTATTGTCAAAATGCATTAAATCCTTTTACCAAAAGAATTCCACGAACTACTTTAATACAAACAATTTAAAAACTTTATAAAAAAAGACAAAGTTGCATTTCCAAATTTGTTTCATAATTTTAAGGTCGTCTTTCTTTATGTTGTGATATTTGGAGTGATCATTGGCAAACACATTCATATTTAGGTATAACATGTCATTGGGTTGATGATGAATGGAACTTACAAAAAA
>JAOXYD010021306.1:0-14601 GCA_028565735.1 Pinacopodium congolense
TAGTTTTCAGTATAATTCTGAAGGTCATCTAAAGAAGCCATATGGTGTTCATGTAATTAATGATTCGGTAAATCTTGAAGCTCAAATGGAAATACTGAATAAAAAGCTTGATGGTTTGATGACTGGTGCTAGTAGTAGTTATTAAAGAGTAGAATGTGAAAGCTATGGTAGTACCTCCCATACATCATTGGAGTGTTTAAAAGGTAATCCTTTTGCCTGTGAACCAAAACAATCCTAATATGTCAAAATTTTCAATGGGAAAAAAAGAAACCCTTTTTCAAACACTTATTATCCTAGTTAGAGGAATCATCCTAACTTTTTATGGAGCAATAACTAAAACTACATGCAACCACCTCAATAAATTTAATCTAATCCTCAAAGAATACATCCTCCTAGATTTAGAGCTAACCAACCTCAAAGAGAGTCGCCCAGTTTTGAAGAAACAATTTTGAAGTATATCCAATCTAATGAGTCTAGAATGAAAAATCATGAGGCATCAATTAAGAATGTGGAGACTCAAGTTAGACAAATTGTACAACTCTTATAGGAGAGGCTACCTGGTAAGCTTCCAAGCACCACTAAAGCCAATCTTAGAGAGCATACCAAGGCCATTACTTTAAGGAGTGGAAAAGAGGTTGAAAATTACAGGAAGAAGTTAGAAGAGAAAGGAAAGCAAGTGATGGTGGAGAGTGTAAAAGATGAGATAACAAAAAGACATGATAGAAGAGAGAGAGTTATTAAAAGTAGAGAGGAAGTGGCAAAAGAAGATAAAATCAAAATAAGACATGACAAAAGAGAGAAAGCTAAAGAGGAAGAAAAGAAATAAGAAAAGGAAGATGATGGTACAAGTTCAGATAAGCCACCTAGGTTGTTTGATCATTCAAATGTTCAATCATATAAGCCTAAGATACCATACCCTCAAAGGTTGAAGAATACCCTCTTGGACAAGAAATTTGAAAAATTCTTGGAGATGTTTAATAATTTACATATCAATATTTCCTTTGATGAGGCAATTGCTTAAATGCCTTCGTATGCAAAGTTTTTAAAATAAATCTTATCCAAGAAGAGGAGGTTAGAAGAATATGAGATTGTAAAGCGAAATGAAGAGTGTTTTGCTATCCTTTTAAAGAAGTTACCTCTAAAGCTCCAGGACCCTGATAGTTTTACCATTCCTTATACAATTTGTAGCTTATAAATTAATCGGGTTTTGATGGATCTTAGAACTAGTATTAATCTAATTCCCCTATCTATTTTCAAAAAATGGGATTAGAAGAACCTAAACTAATAACAGTCTTATTAGAATTAGCTGATAGATCAGTAACCCATCCAAGAGGAATCATTGAGGATGTTCTAGTTAAGGTTGGCAAGTTCATATTTCCTGTTGATTTCCTAGTCTTGGATATAGAGGAGGATAGTATAGTGCCTACCATTTTAGGAAGACCATTTATGGCTATTGTTAGGGCACTGATTGATGTACATGGAGGTAAGGTCATTCTAATACTTCAAGATGAAGAGATTGAGTTTAATGTTTTTCAAGAGATGAAGCATCCCTTCGCTATAGATTTATGTAACTTTATTATAGTTCATTCTACTCTAAATGATCCATTTAAGTAGCTTTGTTCAAATCCATTGCAGAAGGCTTTCATCCATTCAAGTTCTTTAGAAGAAGAGGAGGAGGAAGTTAAAGAAGTCATGTAAACATTAGAAGTAGGAAAGGAGACTTCTAGTTAGATTCAATCTAGAAGGATTGAGCCTTTTGATCGACCACCCTAAGTCCCTTCCAAAGCCCTCTATTAAAGAGCCACTAACTCACCTCTTCCTTCTAATTAGAAATTTGCATTTTTACGACCTCCATCTCAATTACTTATGATTATATCATTGTCTTTGAATGATACTATAGAGGAGAAATTATTCAGAGTTCTTTAAGAGCTTCAAATTGCTATAGGTTGAACCCTAGTTGACATAAAAGGGTTAAGTCCTTCCATTTGCACACATAGAATATTCATGGAAGAAGGAAGTAAACCTTTGATCCATCCACAGCGTAGGTTGAATCCAAATATAAAGTGATAAAAAATGAAGTAATTAAGCTCCTGGATGCTAGTATTATCTTTCCAATATCTGATTCTAGATAAGTTAGCCCAGTTCATGTATTACCAAAGAAGGGAGGAACTGTTGTTATGAATAATGAACAAGATGAGCTCATTGCCACAAGGAAAATCACTGGTTGGCGGGATGTGCATTGATTATGGCAAATTGAATAACGCTCTAAGAAAAGATCACTTTCCTTTACCCTTCAACAATCAAGTCATTGAAAGGTTAGTTGGGCATAGTTTTAATTGTGCCTTAGATGGATACAGTGGATATTTGCAAATTCCTGTTGCGCCTAGGAACTAGAAAAAGACAACATTTACATGTCTGTATGGAACCTTTGTATATAGATGCATGCCTTTTGGTTTATGTAATGCCTCTGACACTTTTCAGCACTATATGATAGCAATTTTTGTAAATATGATTGAATCTTGCATTGAAGTGTTCATAGATGATTTCTCTTTATTTGGTACATCTTTCAATGCATGTTTAGAGGATTTAGAGAAAGTGTTAAGAAGATGTGAAGAAACCAATTTAGTCCTAAATTAGGAAAATGCTATTTTATGGTGTAAGAGTGCATAATGTTGGGTCATAAAATTTCAAGTAAGGGAATTGAAGTAGATCCAAAGAAAGTAGAAGTAATTTCTCAACTTCCACCACCAAATTCAGTTACAGCAATAAGAAGTTTTCTTGGCGATGTTGGATTTTATAGGCATTTTATCAAGGATTTTTCCAAGATAGCAAAACCTCTTACTAAAATTTTGACCAAGGACACAATCTTTAACTTTGATGATAAGTGTATGTGTTCTTTTTAATTGTTGAAAAAAAAGCTCACTAATGCACCTATTTTAAGATCACCTTATTGTCCTTTTGAGCTAATGTGTGATGCGAGTGACTTTGTAGTTGATGCAATATTTGGCCAAAGGCATGAAAAGATTTTCCATCCAATATATTATGCAAGTCACATATTAAATGATGCTACAAAGAATTACAACACTACTAAGAAGGAGTTGTTAGTTGTGGTTTTTGCAATTAATAAGTTTCGGTCCTATTTAGTTTTTTTTAAAGTTGATAATCTATACAGATCATTCTGCATTGAAGTACCTAAAGAATAAGCCAAATACTAAGCCACGATTAATTCGATGGGTTCTCCTTTTATAGGAGTTTGACATTGAAATTAGAGATAAGAAAGGTAAAGAAAATTTTGTGGCAGATCATTTATCTCACTTGGATGAGATCGTAATAGGCAAGGAAGAAAATAAAGACATTAACGAGGTGTTTCAAGAAGAGCATTTATTAGCCATACTTACCTTACTTTGGTATGTGGACATAGTGAATTATTTTGTTAGTAATGTTATACCTCATAACTTCTCGCACCAACAGAAAAAGAAGTTCTTTTTTTAGGTTAAGCAATATCTTTGGTACGACCTTATTCTTTACAAGATATGTACAAATGGAATAATTCGAGCATGTATTCCTATTGAAGAAGTTCCTTCAATTATAAGTCATTGTCATTCAAAGAAGATGGAGGACACTTTGGCCCTACTAAGACTACACACAAGGTGTTAGAGTGTGGTTTCTATTGGGCAACACTGTTTAAGGATACATTTCATTATGTGAAGTATTGTGATACATGCCAAAGGGTTGGTAACATTTGTAGAAGATATGAGATGCCACTAAACAAAATTTTGGTATGTGAAATCTTTGATGTGTGGGTATTGATTTAATGGGACCATTCCCATCACCATACTCGAACCAATACATGTTAGTGGTCGTTAATTATACGAGTAAATGGGTTGAAGCAATTGCTCTTCCAATGAATGATGCTAAAGGTGTAATTCACTTTCTTAAGAAGAACATTTTCACTAAATTTGGGATACCGAGAGCTATAATTAGTAATGAAGGTACACATTTTTGCAATAAGCAATTTGATTCCCTCCTTACAAAGTATGGTGTTACCCATACAATTGCTATACATTATCATTCTTAGACTAGCGGTCAAGTTGAAATATCTAATAGAGAAATCAAGCAAATCTTAGAAAAGACATTTAGCCCTTCGAGAAAAGATTAGTCAATGAAGTTGGATGATGCACTATAGGCATATCCAACTGCATATAAAATTCCTATCGAAATGTCCCCTTACAAGTTGCTGAATGGTAAGGCTTTTCATTTTTCCTTGAATTGGAACATCGTACCTATTGGGCCATTCATTTTTTGAATTTTGACTAAAAAAAGGTGAAGAAAGACTTTTTCAATTGAATGAGTTGGATGAGTTTTTCTTTAATGCTTATGATAACTCTAAATTGTATAAGGAATGAGTCAAGATATGGCATGATAAGCATATCATTCAGATAGAATTCAAGGTTGGTGATAAAGTCTTGGTGTACAATTCAAGGATGAAGTTGTTTCTCATAAACTTGAGGTCAAGATGGACTGACCCCTATGAACTGATCAAGGTTTATCTATTTAGAATGATTGAAGTTACCATTGTTCATTGATAGGATTGAAATACATTGAATTTTGTGTTTAAATACTTAAATTAGGTTCTTTTGAAATTTTCATGCAAATGTAGTGATAGAACACAAATAGAAATTAAAAAAATGAAGTGTAGAAAACAAAAGAGCAAAAAAAATAAGAAACTAAAGCATTTAAGAGTGGAGCTTGCTTAAATTGAAAAAAAAAGGAGGCTTTAAAAATGAAAGCTTGAAGAATTAAGGAGAGTTAGCTTCTATAAGTTGGAAATACATACTAAATGAGGAAGCTTAATACAAAAAGTGAAGGAAAAATGCTGCTGGTGGGAACCATGTACTCCTGGAAGCTTGAAACAACATTGGAGGGAGATAGAGAATGCATAAAATGCAAGCAATCAATTAGAGAGCAAAGTAAGAAAAACATCGCTGGAGATAGCTTAAAACGAAACCTTTTAATTGGAGAGTAAAGCAACTAGCAACCAAAATGGGAGGCAGCCTTAGGGAAAAAAAAGGACATGTCTAGCATTGAGAGAGCTCAATTGAGGGGGAAGGGGGGATCTTCCTCTCCATGCTCCATGACAAGTGTTGACTCTCCTTACACTTGGTCAAAGAAGAAGGCTTAACATTACTTAGGCCACCTTTATTGTTTTCAAAGCTTTGCCTTCATACTTTCATTTTTTTTTTGTTTATTTGCATTACCTTTTTTTTGTTTCTTTCATGCTTAATGTTGCAACTGAGTGTATTAGTTTCAATTACTTTAGCTATTTTCTTTTAATTTTCAATGCTTTTTTTTAAAATGGCCAAATGCTTTGACAATTGAGTTCTTAGTTTAATGTTTTCATTTGTTTAATTATTTTCCTAATTTAATGTTTTCATAGGTTAAAACAATGTTTTAATTTCCTAATGTTAACTTAGTTTATTTATAAGCTTTATAGTTAGTCTCTTGAGATTATATGGAACTATGTTTACATATTAATGAATGGAAATTTTTGTTCAATTTAATTTTACTGAAATTTTTTTTAGAAACTTAATTTAAGTTTAATTGAATTAAATGTTTGGTTAATTAACTAATAGTTTAAGTGATTTGTGTTTGTGTTAGTTTAAGTGTTAAATTGTGTTTTTCATTTGGTGTTTTTAATTTTTCAGCCTTTAGTTCCTTTTAATTAATCATGATTTGTATTCATTTAATTTTTGTTTCGCTTAATTTAGTTATGTTTAGCTAATGTCTTAAGGGCTTAAAGGTATAGGAAGGATTAAGGATGATTAATTATAAGAATGTGATTTAGTTTATAATGATTTGGTGTTTTAAAGCTTAGGTTGGTTTGTAACTTTAGTTAAATGTCATGAATTAGGAATTATCCTTAGGATTGATCATCCTTTAGGTAATTTTCTAATTTAAATGCTAAGATTGAGCATGTGATACACAATTGTCCTTAGCGATTATGAAAGAAGTAATAGGTTAGTTAGATTTGTTAGGATACTTGACCAACTAATCTAGGGTTCCATACCTTTAAATTACACTTTTTAAGCTTGCAAGTTAGTAGCCTAAGTTAGTCATTCCCTAGTACCTAATGTGTCTTCACTATTAAATCTAAAGATCTTATTCTAGGTTATAGTGAAGATAGCAGCATTTCTAAAGCTTGTTATATTTACCTAAGCTAGAGGAATTGAGGGTTTGAGAGCCTGTTTGAACCAGTAAGCTAACATTATAGCTACAACACCTTTCATATAAATTCAAGGATCAATAGTTATCCTAGAATCTCGAAAATACCTTCAACCCATTTCTTTTTCATTGTTATTTATTTATTGTTCTTTGCTCTTTGTTTGCCTTTTTTTGTTTTTATTATGTCTTAGATATGTTATTTCTCTTTGCATTCAAGGGTTTTTATTTTTGTTTCTTTCTTTACAACATTAGATATAGCAGCACATCTTAGCTCTCTGTGGGATCAACTCTGACTTTCCATAGCTACATAGTTAGGTAGGTTAGGTAATTTTATTATTTGGGAGTTCAAGATGACTCACTAAATTTTTTGCACCGTTACCAAGGATCTAACACTGTGTTCTTTCTAACTCTTTTGTCTTTTTTTTTTTGTTTTTGTTGATCATTTGTCACTTTAGTGTTCTGTTTTTTTATGTTTCATAGCTTTTTCAAATTATTGATTATTTTTAACTTTCTTTTTATTCTGATCCTTCTTACATTAATTCTTATGTTATTGATGAGTTAGAGTTTGCTACTATTTCTAGGATGGAAAAACAAATAACAAATCTCACATCCTTAGTTGAGCGAGTAGGGATGGATACGTTTGATACTAAGTTATGTGATTTTGCTTCATTTTCAGGTCATTCTATTGATACATGTTCTTTGTTACAGATTGAGCAACAGTTGTCTGGAATTGGAAATTCTCAGGAGTACCAACAGGAATGGTATGATCCTTACACCCCAAGTTACCATTTGGAGTGGAAGGATCGTCCTACTTTTTAGATGGAAGTAGTCAGCATGGATTCAGTTCTCCACCACCATGCTATTAGAGTCTATTAAATTATCCATCCATGCCTTCACCTCCAACATCGCCACCACAAGCTGATGGGATGTCATTGGAGGAGATCTTAAAGAGTTTGTATACAAACACTCTCTAGTTCTAGTAGGAAATGAAGAGTGACTTGAAGGACTTGGAAGATCAAGTGAGCCATTTGGCAACAGTGATTGCGAGCTTAGAAGACCAAGTTTCTTTAAGCTTTCCTAGCCAATCAGAGGAAGACCAGTAGGAAATGACAGGTACAATTTCACCAGAAGGTGGACAACAACAAAAGCAAGAGGAGCTTGTTGAGGAAAGGAGTTAACCTTAGAGAAAAAGGAAGAGGCAACACCTCCTAAGGCAAGTACTACTTCAAATAGTAGTACTAACTGCACTTCTATTACTTTTCCTAGCAGGTTGCATCAAGAAGAGAAAGAAGAAGAAGAATAGGAAGAAGAACATAAGAAGAGAGAGCAAAAGTAGCATGAGGATCAAGAGAGAGAGAAGTTGGATCTAATTAGTTATTTGAAGGAGTTATGTGTGAGCAAACTGGAGTAAAGGGTAACAAGCAGGATGATGAGCCTCCACACTCATTATTTTTACCATTGTGGAGGTCATCTTGGGAGAAGGGCAATGCCCATCATAAGGAGTGGACACTAGAGTATGATGGCAAGACATTGCAGTTCCACTCCCCTAAAGTTTTCGAACATCGTACTGATTGTAAGCCTACTTCGAAGGAAGTTGCTCCAGGCTCATCTCTGGGTCTAAGCATGCTTCCTTTTGGGCTCAAGTATCCACTTGACAATGGATGACGTGGAACATGCAAAGGGTCAAGTTTATGACCTTAACTAAGTGCTTGATGGGAGGCACCCGATCCGTATCCCTTTGTTTTGCATGCTTTTCTCTTTTATACATATCTTTTGATTGGTTTGCTTTGTTTGTTTTTATTTGTTTTGGTTGTAAGGTGAAGGCTTAGCTGAATTATTCTTCAAAAAGGAAGTTGCAATCTCTGTGCTTAAGGTTCTTATGACCTCTTCCAAATCCAGGGGATTACTTTCATTCCTACCCTCTTACTTGTGTTTTTATTGTTTTAAGACATTATGGATAATTTTCAATTTAAGTATGGGTTGGGAAAATTTAAAATTTGTATGCATATGAATTATTGTGACTCTGATGGTTTTAATTTGACTATGATAGTTTCAAATGATCTTGACCCTTAGTTGTTATTTAATTGTGATATTGAAGAGTAATTTATGCTTTTAATTTGGTGAACAATGTTTGATTTTGGATTGATTTCTAACCTTTAAGCTTTTCGTTTTTCGTTTTCTCTTGAGTTCTTGCATGTGTTAGCGATTCATTTATATGATATTTGATGTTGAAGTAAATTTTGTATAGTTTATCATAGGAATATGGAATGGGATGTTTGAAATAAGTTGTCTAAAAAAAGTGAAAAGAAAGAAAAAGAAAAAAAAGAAGTAAAAGAGAAAAAAGGGAACAAGAAAGAAAAAGCAAGAAAAGAAAAAAAAGAAGCAAAAAGAAAAAAAATCATCTTTGTGTTTTTGTTATTGAATAAACAAGGTTCTTGTTTCTATTGTTAAATAAATAGTATTGTAATTGTTTTTTGTATTGCTGTGTATTTCGACAATTCTCACTCCATTATCTTCAATCTGAATTCTCTAAGGTTGAATTTATGAGTGATACTTTTAGCCATTTGAAATATTGATTTATCCTAGTAATCGGGTGTTCACCATAAAATATGCACCTCCACATCAAAAAGTTAAATGACTTTTCAAATAGACATTGGTTAAAGCTCAAGTTGTATTGTAGTTGTGTTTTTTATGTATTCATAACATCTTTGACTATATTAATGTGATGACCTTTGCGTAATGACTTGAACATTTTGTATTAAATATATGAGATTGCTTCTTACTAACTTTGTGTGTTTGCATGTGATTAACCAAGTTTTTTTTTTCATGAAAGAGTTGAGATTTGCAAACTAGGTTAAAGCCATGAATTTGCTTCTATTTATACTCAATCAGTTCTTAACTTTGGAATGATAATGTTTGAGTAGAATATTTAAATCATTTCTTGAGGACAAGCAATGGTTCAAGTGTGGGGGTATTTGATAGGATTGAAATATATTAAATTTTCATATGCATTTTAATGTTATTTCAATCTTGTTTTTATGTTTAAATACTTAATTTGTGTTCTTTTGAAATTTTCAAGCAGATGTAATGATAGAACACAAATACAAATTAAAAGTATGAAGTTTAGAAGACAAAAGAGCAAAATAAATAAGAAACTAAAGCATTTAAGAGTGGAGCTTGCTTAAATTGAAAAAAAAGGCTTTAAAAAGGAAAGCTTAAAGAATTAAGTAGAGTTAGCTTCCATAAGTTGGAAATAAACGCTAACCGAGGAAGTTTAATACAAAGAGTCAAGGAGAAATGCTGATGGCAAGAACCATGTACTCCAAGAGGCTTGAAATGACACTAGAGGGAGCTAGAGAAAACATAAAACACATCTATTCAATTATAGAGCAAAGCAAGTAAAACATCACTAGAGATAACTCAAAATAAAGCCTTTTAATTAGAGAGTAAAGCAACCAAAACGGGAGGCAGCCCTAGGGAAAAAAAAAGGACATGTCTAGCATTGAGAGGGCTCAATTGGGGAGGGATGATGGCAGAAAACAAGAACAAGAGGGAGAGAGCCGAATGCAAGAAGAACAACTCTTCCTCTCCATGTTCCATGACAAGTGTCGACTCTCCTTACACTTGGTTAAAGAAGATGGCTTGACATTCCTTAGGCCATTTTCATTGTTTTCAATGCTTTTCCTTCATACTTTTGTTTCTTTTGTTTATTTGCATTACCTTTTCTTTGTTTCTTTCATCCTTTATGTTCTAACTAAGTGTATTAGTTTCAATTACTTTAGCTATTTGCTTTTAATTTTCATTGCTTTTATTTCAAATGGTCGAATGCTTTGACAATTAGGTTCTTAGTTTAATGTTTTCATTAGTTTAATACTTTTCCTAATTTAATGTTTTCATATGTTAAAATAATGTTTTAATTTTCTAATGTTAACATAGTTTATTTATAAGCTTTATAGTTAGTCTCTTGAGATTGTATGGAACTATGTTTACATATTAATTAATGGAGATTTTTGTTCAATTTAATTTTGCTGAAATTTTTATTTAGAAACTTAATTTAATTTTAGTTTAATTAAGTTTTGGGTTAAATAATTAATAATTTAAGTGATTAGTGTTTTTGTTAGTTTAAGTGTTAAATTGTGTTTTTCATTTGGGGTTTTTAATTTTCAGCCTTTAATTTCTTTTAATTAATCATAGTTTTTTTCATTTAATTTTTGTTTCACTTAATTTAGTTATGTTTAGCTAGTGTTTTAGGGGCTTAAAGGTATAGGAAGGATTAAGGATGATTAATTGTGAGAATGTGATTTAGTTTATAATGATTTGGTGTTTTTAAGCTTAGGTTGGTTTATAACTTTAGTTAAATGTCATGAATTAGGAAGTATCTTTAAGATTGATCATCCTTTAGATAATTTTCTAATTAAATGATAAGATTGAGCATGTGATATGTAATTGTCCTTACTGATTTCCAAAAGTAGCAATAGGTTAGTTAGATTTTTTAGGATACTTGACCAACTAATCTAGGGTTCTATACTTTTAGGTTAGTTTTTGCAAGCTTGCGAGTTAGTGGCCTAAGTTAGTCATTCTCTAGTACCTAATATGTCTTCACTATTAAATATAGAGAGCTTGTTCTAGGTTATAGCGAAGATAGGGGCATTCTTAAATCTTGTTAGATTTACCTAAGCTAGAGGAACTGAGGGTTTGAGAGCCTATTCGAACCTATAGGCTAACACCATAGCTAGAACACCTTTCATTTAAATTCAAGGATCAATAGTTATCCTAGAATCCCGATAATACCATCAACCCATTTCTTTGTCATTGTTATTTACTTATTTTGTTTTTCTATTTATTTACCTTTTTTGTTTTTATTACGTTTTAAATATGTTAGTTCTCTTTGCATTCAGGGGTTTTTATTTTTGTTTTTCTCTTTACAACATTAGATATAGCAATACATCCTAGCTCTCTGTGGGATCGACTCTGACTTGCCCTAACTACATAGTTAGGTAAGTTAGGTAATTTTATTATTTGGGAGTTCACGATGACTCACCAATCACTCATATTTCAAAGTTAATGGCTAAAGAGTGAAAGTTTATGTGCCTAATTCAGTTGAGCAGTCTTCTTAGACTTTTTCACTATTTAATTCTCATTAAACTAGGAATTTTCCCTGTTAGATAGGTAATTGTTTGATTTTTTTTATTTTGTGTCTTAAGGATAAATTTAGAGTTTGAAGCCTTTTTAAGTGTTTTTTAATTAAGTTCAGTATGTTTTCCTTAGTTTGTCCTTAGATTGGTGTGTTTGATTTGGATTTATGAATGTTTTTAGGTTTTATTCTAATGCAAATTGATGAATAATCCAATCTATGTTGATGGGACTTGAGTTTGGAAGGATTTTTAGGTGAAATTGGATTAAAATTAGACTTATTAAAGAGTAGGCAGTCCTTTAACGGCCGTCTAGGAGCCCACTATTGATGGATGAACAACCCACCGTTGATCCTTTAATTCTAGAGCATTAACGGTGGGCTAATCATTTTATAACGGCGCCGTTGTAGGATGATCAGGATGTCGTTGAACGACGATTTTGTAATAAATATATAGCATTTAACTATGTCGTTGTAGGATGATTAGGGTGCTATTTAAGGGTGATTCTGTGATAAATATGACAGCGTTTCATTGTTCATCATCTTCAGCCCTCTCCTTCTCCTCTTCTCCAATCTTATTCGCCTCTTTACATTCAAATCATCATAACTTTCTCATTTCTCAGCCAAATCATATGTTTTTGGTGTTCATTTGTCACATTTTCTGTCCTCTACACAATTCTAGCCCCAAATCATTCAGAAAATCAATAGACGTTCTAAAATCTACTATAAGTCTAGATTCCTATTCACCCTTAAGGTACATTTTTCAATTTTCTCTTGATATAGACCTCTGTCTGATTGGGTTTATGTATCATTATGTTTATAATTTTGTTAACTTTTAATTGATGTAAATTTTATTCAATATTATTGTAGTAAAAAAATCAAGAATATTCCATTCTAAAAGGAATATTCCAGCGACCTTTGCCGAAAAGTTTTTGAATTTTTCCTAACATTTTCCAACTCTTTTGTGCATGTTTATTAAATAGTTTCTCATCGAACAGTGCCACCGAGAAAGAGAGTAACTTATGATCCATCAAAGTTCACCAATTGGGAGAGCCTTGATTTGTATCAATCGCATCAGGAAAATGCATTTATCATAGAGCATCTAATCCATTTGGATCTTGAGGCTTAATTTTACGTCTCAAACGCGTTTTAGACTATTAGATAAGAGCTAGTTGTCACTTTCTCAAGTTTATTCTACCCTAATTTGGTTCGTGAGTTCTACGAAAACATTGAAGATAAGGTGGAATATGAGACTATTGATTTTCAGTCTTCAGTGAGAGGTATTCCTATTCTTATCACTCGTGCTTCAATTTCTATACTTTTAGGAGTACCTGATGAGGGGAATGTTTATATTAAGAGCTAAGACACATTTTATGGAGATGCAGTGTCTATGGATTTTTCATTTTCGATTCTAGCTGCTAGAGAGGCTATAGCATTAACTAGGAATAGTAAATGTTAGACCACTACTAACCTAGGAGTTCGAGAGCGCATCATTGTTGCATTAATTAGTATGAATGTTGCGCCTCGAGCTAGTGGATTGAATGAGATGCGCCTAGTGGATATTTATCTCTTACATAAGATGTTGTTTGGGTTAGGTGCTGTTCTTGGGTTACCACTATCTATTTTTATTATTGTTGGTATGTAGGATGTAGTCAAGCTAAAGAAGGCTACCAAGAATTTTAGTTTCCCTTATTTGTTGATGAAAATATTTTGGGGATGCAAAAGGTCTTATGTATTCAAATAAGGTTGAGGATTGTTCCCAGCAGATGATGATTAATGCTGACCTTTTTAAGCTTTGGAGTTTTGTTTATCATGAAGGGCAGTGGCACAAGAAATGTGAATATAAGGCAGTAACAGTTCCACCAGATGATCCTATAGATGAGGTTCTTGAGGCAAATATTGACGAGGCTTCTTCTGACAACACATAGAGTGTGTGCATTCACCTCATCAGTCTTCACCTATCGTACCACCTCCACCTTCTATTAACGATCTTATGGTTGGTTTCATGACTTTCTTGACCAACATGGAGTCTTGACTTTCCTTATAGATCTATGATTTGCATGGTGTGATAGATGCTTGTTTTGATGCACTCAACCTTCGTTTAGATGGTGTGGACTCACGATTAGCTTAACTTGACGAGAATCAGAGAGCTTGGGATAGGGATAGTCCTGCTTCTTAGTTATTTTGGTTATTCACATAGTTTGTTTTAGGACCTTTGTTTATTTGTTTTATTTCAATTTCAGTTTTGTAGTATAGCTTTACATTTCATAGTATAGATTGATTTCAAATCTAACTGCTACATTTTGATGTATTATAGTTTCTTAGTTGTATTTGGCTTATATATTTATATGAATGGAGCATTCTTTTGTTATTTTCTGTGTTTGTTCCTTTTGGTTATTTCAGTTCCTGCAAATTCACCAATGGATCTTCATGTTTATATCAAATGGGTGTATTTCTTTCCCTAATTTTGGGATATATATGGCACTAAGAGGGGGTGAATTAGTATATAAAAATTCTTTCACACAAATGCAGAAGCTTAAATAGGTTTATCTAAAACAAATAATCAAATAATATAGATGCAAAATAAAGGTAACGAGAGAGGAGAGAATACACTGAGATTTATCATAGTTCGAAGTTACTCCTAATCTAGTCCCCAACACAACTGTTGAACTTTCATTCTTATAACAACTTGAAGATAACAATGTCACACATACAATCCTTTTTCACAGGCTAAAGGAGGACCTTTTACTCATTTCTTTTTCCTAGGCTCAAGAATAACCTCTCAACCACTCGATACAATTGAAAAATACTTCACTTGATTTCACTTGATAATTATAAGAGGCTATGAATGAATGCACATAAAATGTTTGATCACCTTACTCAAAGAAACACACACACAACAAAAATGCTTGATAAAATACCTTCAAGTAATCAACCAAAACTTTGTAAGATCCATAGTAATGTATTCACACACCTTTCTGTATTTTCCAACACTCGTCTATATAACATAACAAACATACATATTTATACTAATAATTTCTGATAAATCCATTGGACAATGGGCAAAACATATTAATGCTATTATCCATTGTGTAAGTCCTACGGCACCCAAGAGGGGAGTGAATTGGGTATTAAAACTTTTTAACCTTTTTCGCAAACTCAAAACTAACAACCTAATTCAATTGGAAAACTAAATGCAATCACTAAACCACAATTCAACCTAATATGAAATGTCAATGCCAAAGTCA
>JAOXYD010021317.1:0-14599 GCA_028565735.1 Pinacopodium congolense
GTAAAAATGAATGCCCTTATTCCATTCTCCTTTATGAAACCACCTATGATCTAGTTGAAATCTTTACTTCCATACTTAAGATGTGCCTTCCTAGGTGAGGGAAAAACACAACCATTATTATTTTCAATAAATAGACTTTGGAAAAAGAGGAGAAGGTAGTTAAAATGAAAAAAAAGGAAGATTAGAGTAAAGTTAAAGTTGATTTTAAGTAAAATCAAGTCTTGGTGAAGAGGAAAATTTAATGTTGCTCAAGTTTACAAGCATGAGGCTCTTGGGTTGGAAACTCTAAAGGAAAAATGTTTAATGCTAATAGACATGAAGTTCCATATGGGATAATTTCCCCAAAAAAGAAATGGAAATGATTTATTTTGTTTCATCCTACCAAAAAGATCAAGGAATAGTCAAGATAACGACCCTAAATTAGCATGTTATTTTTTTAGTTATGATTTCTTTAAGTTCAAGTGATTATTGTTTTGTGTTTTTTAATCTTTAATTTATCTTTGCCTAATTTTTTAGGACTTCTTTATGTTAATAAGTCTAATAACAGTTTGGTGCTACACCTTGTTTGAAGTTCTTTGCTTTCTATGGAATATAAGTAACTTTTCTGATATTATTGCCACTGAAATCCTAGGAAGAAGTCTTACCCTTGCATTGGTTATTCTTTTTTGTTTTGGATTATGTATTATTTTACATAGTGAGGACTATATGTTGCTCAATTATGTGGAAGTCAATATATTTGCATTATCATTTTGTGTGAGGATAATATGTTGTTCAATTATGTGCAAGTAAATATATTTGCATTATCATTTTGTGTTCAATTTTTATTTGTTATATGTTGTTACATTGTGTAGAGTGTGCATGTGTGTGAGTGTGTCAATGACATGAAATTGAAAGGAATGAGCTTAGCTATGAACATGATCAATTAAGTTTTGAAGAATCATTACCTTATTAAGTTTGTATCTTGACTTTCTTTCTATTATATTTAAAAATATATTAGGATATTATATATATTCTTCCATTTATGAAACTTGTTTGGATGCCCTCTTAGTATACTCAACTTAATTTGGTAGGCAATGTTAGTGATTTTTAATGGGAATAAATTGATTAGGAAGAAATGATGTAGTCTAGAATTCTAAAATGGAGTAAAGGCAAAGTGAAATAAATACTTAAATACAAATTCCTATTCTATTGGCCTTATTTAAAAAGAAAAATTGGGGTTAAAAATAAAGCTAGTAGTTAGTTTTGAGTTATGATATAGTTGAGTAATTGGAGGACATTTACAAAAAAATGTTTTCTCTCATGTAAAAAGATTAGGGTGACAATATCTTAGTTAATATGTATATGCAATTCAAAAGCACTTGAATGCAAATTGAATAAGTTAATGATTTAGACCTTAAATGATTCATATTCTTAGTCAAATTGATTACATTAAATTTTATTCCATTGTTGCATTGTTGCTTGATTGTGTTTATGTGTTGTTTTTTCTGTTTACTTAGTTTTGTCTAGGGACAAGCAAAGTTTTAAGTTTGATGATGTTAATAGGTATGTCTTAGACTATGTTTCATAGGTTGTAAAGTGCTCGAATAGTTGTTTTTAGTGTTATAATCATGTGTTTAGGGATTAAATTTATGTTATTTTTGTGTGATGATTGTTGATTTAGGGTAAGGATTGATCTTATTTGAAGGAATATTTGATTTATTTTGATAAAGGGTTGAAGTGAGGAGTTATTTGAAGAAGATGGAGAGGAAGTTGGAAAGATAGCTTTGCACAATCGTGCACTCTAAACAAGAGTTCCCTATAAGCAAAAAATTTTGACACTCTCTGTCATGATCATGCAAAGTTCACAGTCATGCAATGCCTAGAAACTGTCATGATGTGGGATTTAAGCATTGTTTTATGATTTAAAGCTATGTTTAGAACAAGAATAAGTGAACAATCCTAGGAGTCACCTTAGAAGGTTTAAGAGGTAAAAGTGGTGGGTAGAATAAGAGAAACACAAGATTAAATAAAAAAACTCAAGAGCAACTCAAGTTTTCGATTTTCTAGCATAAGGGCAACAAGGAGAAGACATTCAAGTTACAATTCATTTATTCTAATCTTTTCTTTCTTTGTCTTTGTATGTTAAACATGAATATTTATGCTTTGATCAAAGTTATGAACTACTAAAATTATTTTAGGGATTATCCTTAAATTGCTTTTGATAAACTTTCATCTTATTTTTAATACATATATACTTTATGATGTTCATTTTGTTTGTTCTCTAATTTTAATTGAGAGTTTGAGTTAGATATTTATGTTATGTTGCATAATAAGAGTTGGTACTATAATAGACTTATAAACATCAGGTTAATGAGCAATTAAAGAGAAATCTTAATTATTTGTTAGTTATCCCTATTTATAAATGAAAACCTATTTAAATTCTCTATCTTGATCTTTATACTCTATTCAACACTTTAACCTTAACATATTAGCCCTTTGACTATAATAATTCAACTTTGACTCTAAATTGTGTCTCTTAACCCCTTTTCCTTTAAATCTATCTTTCTAATACAACAATAACAATGAAATCATTTGTAGTAAAAGTGCTTTGTCGTTATTAAAACTTAGGTGGAACTTGCTTTGGTTCATCAATTTGTCCCATTTTATTGAAGACAAAATTATTTGATCCTAGGTAAACAAAACATATATAAAACAAATCCTTTTACTCTCTCTAATCCAATATCACATAATTGCTCCACCCTTTTGGAATAATCAAAAGTTATTTATAATCTCTAAAATCATATTGCCCATATCACTCAGATTTTCTTAGAAACATTTAGATTTTCTTAATATGATGTACACTTTATCAATACTACTTTAAAACTTTCTTAAACGTTCTCCTACTTTACATAACAACAAACTAATCTCAAGTTCAATTAGAAATCATTATAATAAGGTCATAGAAAAAAATATAGAAATCTCAATATTAAATTTCAAAATTCTCCTTAAAATTCATTCAGTATAATCAAGTTATAAAAAAATTGAAAATCAAACTCCCCTCTAAAAAAATGACATCATCATAACTCAAAATCTATATAAAAAATTTTAAAACTAAAGATCTCCTTACGTTCATGCATCATAATAAGTTCCTCCCTCTAAATTCAACAAGATGTGAGCCAAAACATTGTTGAACTTCTCAATATTTTTATAAATCAAATTACAACATATGATAAACTCATCAAAATTTAAAATTTATCAAAGCTATTTAAAATTTTTAGAAAATTTTTAAATTCTTCCTTTTTTATAGATTAAAAAATAACACTAAAATCATAAAACACCTTAAAATTAAAGTTCCATTAAATAAAAGCAATTAAAATCACATTTCTTTTTCCATTTTGTTAATATTAAAAAGAATATAAATGAGGAAATCTATAAGCATCTAAAATGAATCGTTCAAATTCAAATGTCATATACTGTCTAATATTAAATATACAAAATTCCATTAGAAACTAGAGAATTTAATAACTAAAAGTCACCACTATAAAATGTATCGAATATCCCATACAAGCTAATAATATAAATGATATCTAGTATCAAACATCTAAATACAAAAAGATCATAAGGTGTCTAAAATAAAAAACACATTTAATTGCTTTCCTTATACAAGGCATAAAAAAACTTTAAGCTCTCTCTTACAAAGTATACTCATACAAAATTTTATATGATTTCTAATTTTCTCCTCATTATGTAAAATATAGTCATGTAAGATGAATGTGAATATTATTTTTAATAAAATTATTTCCACGTTGTCTATGCTTCATGTATCTTTTAATCTATGTAATAAAGATAGCTAAAATTGTCTTTAATAAAATTAGTCTCCATCTCCCATAAGTCAAAATCATTCAATTCATTCAAATGATAAAGTGTCGCTCATTTTGATTAGTAAAAACATCAAGCATCACTAAAATTCAATAAAGTATTCAAAATGGTATAATTAAGACAAATATGTATCTCCTATTTGTGTATCACGAATTATCATTTCATTTCTTCTTAATACAAATGACAAAATATGTATAACTTTACTATTAAGGCTGTAAACCTTATGTCTCCTAAATGGGGGAGGGGTGAATTGGGTATTTAAAATTTGTTTCTAAACTATCAACCTAAGCCATCTAAACTAAATTTCAACTATATGGAATCCCTAAACTAATATTTAATCCACATGTTGTGTCAATGATTGTACCAAATAAACTAAATTAATTAACTATAAATCAATCACAATAAACAAGTAATTAGCAGGAATTTTATAGAGGTCCAACCAGCAAAATTTAACCTAAGTCCTCTCCGAAGTCACATGTTGAATTTTTTGGCTAACACAAATCTTTTTTAGGGTGAAGAGGAGCCCTTATAACTTCTTTATTCCATAAAAAAGGTGAGGAACAATCTAACAGTCATTTTTAAGGATGAAGAGTAACCGAATAACCTTCTTTTAAGTGGGTGAAAATGAGCTTAAACTTCTACTTTTCAAAGGGTGAAGATGAATTGATGGTTAAGGACTAGTATACCTATAGGTTTTAAATAAAAATAGACCCAAAATCTTAAAATAAACAATACTAAGATCATAAATAGGCAAGTGGACCTATTGTATCATAGTATAACTATTAAGAGTTCAAATATTCGTTCCCATAAAATTGTAATAGACTACCAACAATTTTCATTTCTTTACTATCTAACCTATCCAAAGTGATGGTTGATTTAATATTAAACTAAGTTAACTAATAACTAACTAAGAATTTAAGGAAAATTCACTATATTAAAGATTCAATTAAAGGAGCTAGGACCTCGATAATTAATTGATATGGGTTCATTTCATAATGTTTTTTTATGGTATTTTAACGTAAATTCAATCATATTTTAATGTTTTTAATTTATATTTGAAATTGTGTGAATTGAAAATTGACCCTAAAAGAAGATAAATTTTTTAAAAATAAACTTTAGAGCCATTTTGGACTTAAACATGTGGTTTATCCAATCCTCGATTAAATTTTATCTCCAACTTGAACTAAGTTGCAACTACTTGTATGGGAAATATATATTGATGTTCTAAAGCCATTTTTACCATGAAAAAGAAGAAGAAGAGAAAAAACATTATTAAATTAGATTTTTAGATTCTCTCATGTTCTAGAGATATTTCATGGTGTCCTTCATCTTTTTGGTTTTATTTTGCAGATTTAAGCATTTTTTTTAGGATTATAAGAGCTTGAACACATGAATCAAATATATAAATGTGTTTATATCAATATTTAGTGTTTTCTAAACTCATGTATGCTTTGTAATCCACTCTTTGTTTAGTATGTTCAAAGTTATGATGTTTATGATGAATATGATGCGTTCTTTGATCAAAATAAGTGGTTGATTCGATTTTGGCTAAGGTTTCGTTATTAAATGATCTGAATGAGTGTTTATGCATGATTGTGGGTCCAACTACCTTAATCATTGGAAAAATTAGTAAGCAACGTGTTTTTACAAATTAGTGAAGATACCTTAGGCAGGCCTCACAACCTTTAATTAACTTATTTAGATCATTGAAACCTAAACCTTACCTATTTAATCCATCAGACAATCCTTGAACTTATTCTTAATCTTCTTGCATGGATTAGAATATTTAAGTTAATTTGGTAATTTTAGTTGGATAATTCATTCGATTTGCCCTCGTTAGATAATTGTGATATAAGTGGCTTGGTATTTGCAAGGTTGCATTCCCTATGGAATGATAATTCAGATCCTAAATATTCCACTTTATTATTTGTTGACCCGTATAGTTACTGAATAGTAGGTTTTGTGTATTTTAAGAAAGTTTGTGCTTTAATTGCTTTAATTGATAATTAATCTATGTAATTTGGCATAAACCAACTACCAATAATGATTTTTTAGCACTGTTATTAGGGATATCAAATATAATTGGAATACTAGGATCCAAACATGGGTCTGTATCCTACCCATATTTAGCCCCTGTAGGCTTGTGTTTAATTTAGGAATAGGAGTTAAACGTGGGTAGTAAAATAGTGCCATTAACTATTCTTCAAGGGCCATTTAAGTAGAAATTGAGATATTTCTGGCTGGTTCTTCAATTCTGATTGATTGTAACTTGTCCACTTGCTTCCCACTTGTAGTTGAGACACATACGAAGCCAGAGAACCTAATTTTGTTCATGTTAGGCTAGATTTATGTTGTCAAAATCCTGATTTAGCTTAGGGTTTCATCTAAACTTTATTTAGTTTGGTTTTCTTTCTATTTCTATTTTACAGCCTTGTTCTTTGTAATTTTAGGTTATTGTTAAGGATTCCATGAGTCTATTAAGTTGATTGAAGGTTTTCTTTATCACTTTGGATCAATATTTGGTGTAACCTAAACCCTTCTTTCACTTATTTCATTCTCTTTGTTCATATATGTTCAAGAACATGCTATTCAATGTTCAATATGGAATTTCTTGTTTATGTATGATGTTTTAATTTGATCTCTTACTAAGGATAGGTTCTTAAATGGATTGAATGAGTTTTATCACATTATTAGATGTTAATCTTTGTTTATGTGAGTTGTTAAGGCTTATTTTAACTTGATCACTTAAGATAAGATGAAAGATGTTTAAGGATCCGAGAAATCTACTTTAATCATTTAAAGAATCAATAAAAAAAATGGTTTTAATAAAGGATTTGAGAAATCTAATGTGGTTAATCATGAGGGTACTAATCTTGAATATGAAATTTAGGATTAGAACCTCTTGGACTTTAAGCTTAATCCCTACTAATTGAATGAATAAGCAATCATCAATATAGGATCATTCAATATGAGGCATTGACTTAACAAGAGCAATGTTTTAAGTTAGTGAAGACTCTAGATTAGGTATTCCAATCCATTCCATAACTCAATTAAATCATTTAAAACTTAAGCCTTAGTTAGTTAGTAAAATTGATAAATCTTAATTTAATATGAGTTTAAAGGCATTGTTGGAAATTTTTAGGTTAGCTTAGTTATTTTTAGAAGATCTAAAACTTTTAAATTTTGCAATCTTGAGCTCCCCAGATAATTATAATCTGATTGCCATAGTAATCACACTTATCCTTGTGGGTTCAAAACTCGGAGTCATAAAAATGTTTCACTTTATTACTTATTGATGAGTACACTACCACATTATTGGATTTAAATTAAATTTGATTTGTTTGTTAATTGATAAATTTATTTGAGCTCAGTGAGTATTAATCCAATAACTTTAATTTTTTGGCATCGCTGTAGGAGAATTCAGTTGTGATATTTGGAATATATCAGTTTCAATTACTCTGGGGTGTAAATATTGTTTATATTGTGTTGTTTTGCTTTTCTCGTTTGTTTTCTGTGTTACTTTTTTATTGTTCTTGTGCTTGTTCTCCATTTAGTTTGTGTTTTTCACATCTTTTGGTGCTTAGTTTTAGTTATTAAAAGATGTGGGTGCAATATGATTATTGGCAAGCTTGCCAATGGTATGACCATGAAGAGGTAAGTAATGAATGGGTAACCCAAGGTGAATTAAATAATGAATCCAATGCTTTTAATCATTCAACTTATCTTGATTTTTCAGGGCAAAATCCATCTCAATTTGAACCATCTTTAATCATCTCATGTCCAAGATTTTTTAAAGCAATTTTCTAGACCATCTTGAGAACCTTCTTCTGGTCATGAAGCTAGAATAGCTAAATTAATTGAAATGAAGGGTTTAATGAGAAAGTTTAGAAAAATGAAATCCCTTATTAAACAAAATAGGATTAGGAATAAGATTCTTTTAGAATTGCAATTAGAGTTACAACTGGCACAATTAGAAAGATCTATTCAAGACTATTCTCCATTTCCTTTGCATGTTACTGCTGCATTAGAATCAAGTGAATTAAAAATACTTTTGACATGCATAATGGCGAGCAAGAGCTTTTTATTTCCTTTGAACAAAATGATAATGAGCAAGAGTGTTTAATTCCTTCTGACATTACTAATGTGGATATTGATGAATGCTTGAATTCTTACCAAGCTCTTAACTTAGAAAATGTTGGAACTTATGATGAAGCTTTGGAAACTGATGATTCCGTTTTTCACCAAGGTAATGATGTTGAAGCTAATGCGAGCATGAATACTAGGAATGATTTTGATAATGAAGCAATTGACTTTTATGAATCATTGGAGAGCAATGAATCACTTTACAACTTTACGGTTCAATTTGCTGAATTTGTAAATCAAGACTTTTCCCAAAAGATGAAACTAGTACAAGTAATGAAAAAAAAATCATTGGTAGTGAGGAAAAGCTTTTAATTGATTCAAAGGAGGATGGCATGGAGGCTTGTGATGAGATTATTAAGGATGCGCCAAGGGAAGGATCATATGAATGAATTGATTTTTTTTATGTTTTATAAGGATCATATGAATGAACTGATTTTTTATGTTTTACTACTTTTAACTTTAGGCTAAAAGTGGTGATTCTTAACCTTCTTCCATGGTAGTTTGTTAAGGGTTAGAGCTTTGGATTGTTTCTTTTCAAAGGAAGGATTTATGATGTTTTTAAACTCTTAAGGAAGGGCATAAGACTCTTTGAAACATTTGTCTGCCCTTACCTATGAATGGAGTAAGTAAGTTGGATGATGAGCTAAACATCGAAATGAAAATTCCCTAACTTTAATGTCTAGCTAAAAGAATTTAAAGAAGCTCTTATTAGGAGGCAACCCAATCATATTTCAAATGTTTCCTAATTGTTGTATTTTAATCTAGTATGTTTTTATGTTAATTTCCTAGTATTCTAGTGAGTTTCTTTTGTTTTAGTCTTAAAAGCCTCTTTTAGTAATCCTTAATTAGAGCTTAGTGCATTTGTTTTGCTTTTACTTAATGTGTTTTTCAAGTCTTTCCTTGAGTTTTAATTTGTTTTAGAATGTGTGTTTAAGTTCCCTTTTTCTTTTAGTAATGTGTTAAATCTTTTGAATGTGTGTGATTTTAATTTGTTTTTCCTTCATTTTAGTGTGTTCTTTATTTTTTATGTGTGTGATTCAAGTTTAATTTAATGTTTTACTTGTTCTTTTAAAAATTGAAGTCTTTTCTTTTAAAGTTAAGTCTTTGGATTAAGTTTTTTCTAGTCCTTTTAATTTAATTCTACTGTGTTTTCTGTGACTTCAGCCTTGATCTATCTTTAATTTTATTTTTAATCCATCCATGATGATTAGGACTTGAATTGGGATCAAATTTGTTAATTTTTCTATAATTTTTCAATCTTTGACTTGCTTTATAGAGAGTAAGATAGTTGGGCTTAAACAGCTGTGTTTAACCTCTCTAACCTTATATTTAACTATGTTTAGAGAGTTAAATCATAGACGACAAATGATGCTATTAACTTCCTAGGTTCCACCATTTAACTCCTTGTTTTTCACAAAAAAAGACACAACTTTGCATTTGTCTTCTACTTTTTCTCCAAACCTATTCTCTTAAAGCTTGTCGCCCCTATTTACCTTTAAAAGCAATTTCTCATTCAAATCTTATCCAAATTGAGTGTTTTTACTGTCAAATTGAAGCATTTATACTAATCACTCAAAAACTTGCTAGAATCTCTAAGAAATCCCTTGTAACTTTTTTGTTCCACTATTCACCACTGAACGTAATTTTTAATTTTTCTGAAGTTCTAAAGGTCCATTTGCTTATATTTTGGTACCACTGTGGCAAAAATTCCATAAGTTTTCTAATGGTACCAATCTTGTTAATTTATTTTATCATCAAAATTTTGGGATTTTTTTGAGGAATTAAATACTCATGTAATTTTTTATATTGATGGTGTTTTTTGATTATTTTCATCATGATTATTAAATAGTTTTAGTTTAGATGGCACCTAGATGTTCTTTCGGAGCCTCTAAATCAGAATTAAAGCCAGACTTCAATAGTTCTCATTTTACAAGTCAAGAGAAGTTTGATTGGTTTGAGACTCGACATAACAAGGAATTCATCATTAAGAGGTCTATTAAAGCTGACGTGGAGGGCCGAGTTTGAAGTTTTTCCTCTTTTCTGAGGCTTCTAGTGGCTTCCAGTCCTTAGTCTCATAGGACCTTACTACCATTTGCTTGTTAAGGAGTTCTTTTCAAATATCGATGAGAAGAATTCCTATGATCTCCTTGACATTCAATTATCAGTGTGAGGTACCCTGATAGTCATTACTCTCTCATTTCTTTATGCTTTATTTGCAGTACTAGATAGAGGAGATGTCTATATTCATAAAGTCGATAAAGTTCAACGTGATTTGGTAACTTCTGATCCCTCTTTCTCAATTGATATAGCTAAAACTTAGTTAGGTTTGGTTAGTCCACATAACAAGAGATGGTATCTTACTAATCAATTATCTATTTGAGATAACATAGTTGTAGCAATTTTTAGTGTATATGTGCTTACTAAAGTTAGTGGTCTCAAAGAGCTTAAATTCAATGACACTTTTCTTTTGTATAAGTTAGTCCATGGAATAGGAGCTATAGAGGGTCTTCCTTTGGTTGATTTCATTTTATAAAACATGAGGAACGGACTCCGATTTACTTGACAAATAAAGAACTTCTGCTTCCTGTATTTACTTACAAGGATATTTGAGGCAACATGAGTATCTTTTAATGGTGAGGTAGCAGTGCATCCAACTAACTCCATTTCTTATTCTCTTTTAAAGCTTTGGTCATATTGTAAAGTTGGTGGGGAGTATTTTTTAATGGTGAGGTAGCAGTGCGCCCAACTAACTCCATTTCTTATTATCTTTTAAAGCTTTGGTCATATTATAGAGTTGGTGGGGAGTAGAGGAACACTATTTCTATACCTTTAGAGGTAAGTAAGCATAAAGATGGTGTCAATATCCCAGCACCAACACCTGTACTTGATCCTGAACAAGGTGTTGGAGAGGCTTCCTCTGAGGCCACTCCAAGCATGTAAAGGCCACCATTAGATGATTGCATACTAGGCTATATACATTCTGCCTACCTTTTAAGACTTCTTACGGTGAGGTGACATCTATTCTTCTAAGGCTCAAGAGTCGACTAGTTCATAAAGAGCAAAAGGTGGATATTATTGACCAATGCCTAGTGAGGATTAAGACATGACCATGACTAGAAGATCAGAGTCCTAATTTTTAGTTAATTTTGGCTTACACATTTTATTTATGGACCATGTGCTTTTTATCTCATCCATGTGATTTTTAATGTTTTTTCTCAGTTGTATTCCATTTTTTTAGTTCCAGTTGTGCACTTCTTATGTATTATGGGTTCTTTTGATGTATTTTTACTCCATTGATGTACTTGGATAAGATATTTGTATATATGGAGCATGGTTTTTGTTCTTATTTTCTCTTGTGCTTTCATTTTCCTTTATTATTTCTAGTTTTGTGCAAAGATCCAATTTCAATGCTGACTTCAATGGAGGGTTAAAAGATATTATCATTTCATTCCGAGTGCTTTCCTTCCCTTTATCTCCCACTTTATGCTTTAATGTTGGTTTTATGAACATCGAGGATAATGTTCAGTTTAAATAGGGGGAGGAAATGATTGTTTCACACTTATGTTTATTTGTCTACAAGTTTATAATTTTATCATATTTTTCAAGATAATCTATAATTTGTGAAAATGTTTTTGATTTTGAGGCATATTATTGGAAATTTTTTCCTTTTGATTTTGAATTTTTTGATGAATTAAGATGTCATTTTCTTAACTAATCATATTTGTTAACATTTAACTTTAACTTCTTCATATTTTTTATAATAAATATCTAATGATCATGATGATTTTCTAGGTTTAAAATATAAGTCTTCAAAATAATTTGAACTTATTTTAGACTTTTTCATATCTTATTAAAATTGAAATCAATTTCAAATGGAATGAAAAGAAACATAAAATAAAAAAATGCTTAAATGAATTAGAAATGAGCAAGTTTTCATTAACTCTGTTAACTTCAAACCAAATGGTCAAAGTTAAAGAGTAGTATTAGTAGTCAGTTGATGTAAGGTGACTCAATTAGGTAACCGGAGATGTTCATGATAAAATGTTCATCTTCGCATAAAAAGATTGAATGACCTCTCAACCAAGTCATAAAAGCTCACATTATTTTTTCATGATCGTGCTTAATGTTTAAATGTTGCAATTTTGGTTAAAAGATGATTCATTTTGCTTCGGGAATGTTCATTTTATATTTGAAACTGACTTGTGTGATTACAATTGAAGTTTGAAAGAATATGAAGCAATTTTAAGTTACTTGTTAATTTACATGCTTGATTAATTGTATGACATCTTAATGATTTGTTTGGTGAATGAATGATTAAGTAAAGATTTCAATGATATGGTTTTATGGATTGTTTATTTTCCCCACAATTATATGTTGTTTTGAGATTGATGATGGATTGATTTTCTTGAGGACAAGTAAATATTTAAGCGCGGGTGAATTGATAAGGGTTCATTTCATATGATTTTTATTGATATTTTGATGTAAATTCACTGCTATTTTGATGTGAAAATGATTGATTTATATGTTAAAATGTTTAATTCATATATTAACATCAAATTTAAGTGGAAATCAAGAAAAAGACTAAAAAATGTAACATTTAACTCTTGTAGCCCTGTGTTTAAGTCAAGATCTGGAGTCAAATGAGGGTAGTCAAACGAAGCCATTTAACTATTCTTCAAGTGTTATTTAAGTAGCAGTCGAGACATATCCAAATGATTCTTCAATTTTCATTGACAGAAACTTGTCCACTTGCTTCCCACTTATATTTGAGACATATATAAAGGTAAAGAACTTAATTTCATGCATGGTAGACCAGATTTAGGCTGCCAAAATCTAGATTTAGCCTAAGGTTTCTTCTTCTTCTTCTTTTTCTTTAGTTAGGTTTTCTTTCTTTCTTTTTTTCATTTCTAGCCTTATTCTTTGCAATTTTAGGTTATTGTTAATGGTTTTAGGAGTTTATTAAGTTGATTAAATGATTTCTATCACTTTATATCAATATTTGGTGCAATATAAACCCTTCTTTCACTTATTTCACTCTCTTTATTCATATATGTTCATGAACATGCTATTCAATGCTGAATCTAGAATTTTTTTTGTTTATATATGATATTTTAATCTAATCTCGTAGTAAGGCTAGGTGGTTAAATGGATTGAATGAGTTTTTATTACATGTTTAGGTGTTAGTCTTTGTTTATTTGAGTTCTTAATGCTTATCGTAACTTGATCACCTAAGATAAGATGAAAGATGATTAAGGATAAGAGAAATATACTTTAATCATCTAAAAAAATATCAATAAAAAATATGGTTTTAATCAAGGATTGGAGAAATATATTTTGTTTAATCATGAGGGTAATAATATTGAATATGGAATTTAGCATTAGAATTTCTTAGAATTTAAGCTCAATCCCTATTAGTTGAATGAATAACCAAACTTCAATTTAGGATCATTAGAGAAAGGGCATTGTCTTGACTATAGTGGTGTCTTGATTTAGTCAAGACCCTAGATTAGAAATTTTAATCCATTAACTCAATTAGGTGATTTAAGGCCTAATACTTATTTAACCAGTCAGTTTGTAATTCTTAATCAATTTAGAATTCATTGAAAGTTTTGAAAGTTTTAAGTTAATTTAATTGTTTTAGCTTAATCAATTTAGTAATCTTGAACTCCCTAGATAATTGTAATCTAATTGCCTTAGAAGTCCCACTATTCCCCATTTGTCAAACACTCAGAGTCTTAAAAATACTCCATTACATTATTTGTTAAACGGTGAATTGCCTTATTGTTGAATTTAAATTGAATTTGGTTTGCATGTTAATTTATAAATTTATTTGAGCTTAGTGAGTATTATACCAATAACAATAAGAGCATATCAAGGCAATTTCTCTGAGAAGTGGAAAGGAAGGGAAAAGTGGAGGCTTAGGAAAGAAGAAGAAGGAAAAATATGAAAACGAGCGAGGAAATAGTGGTGGCAGTAGAAAAGGAAAATGAAAAGGGAAAGGATGTTGAGAATAAGTAGAAGAAGCAACCCTATAGGCTTTTCACTAACCCAGATTTCCAACAATATAAGCCTAAAATCCATTACCCTCATAGGCTTAATAATGGAAATTTAGATAAGCAATTTGGGAAATTTATGAAAATATTTAAGAAAGTACATATAAATATCCCATTTGCCTATTGCACAAATGCCAAGTTGTGTAAAATTTTTAAAGGACATTTTGTCTAAAAAGATGAAATTGTTAAGCTCAATAAAGAATGTTCTGAAATCCTATTAAAGAAGTTTCCTGTTAAGCTCAAGAATCTTGGTAGCTTTAGCATTCCTTGTTGATGAGGGTTCAATTCATATGATTTTCCTTGATATTTTGTTGTCGATTCACCCTTATTTTGATGTTAAAATGTTTGATTTATGTCTTAAAATGTTTAATTTTAAAAATTAACATCAAACTAAAGTAACAATTGAAGAAAGTATGAAGATTGGAGCAAAAATATGAACCAAACATGAGTATAATGCCAACGTATATTTAACCCCAGGAGACTTGCATTTAAGTCAAAATTAGGAGTCAAAGGCGGGGGGTTAAACGACTTTATTTAAGTGTTTT
>JAOXYD010021335.1:0-14598 GCA_028565735.1 Pinacopodium congolense
TTAAACCTAGACAGCTTTGAGCAACCTGCACAAAACAAGCTCAAACAAAAAATATAGTCACTCAAAAATTCAAAAAAAAATACTAGCACAATCCTAAGACCTTAAGAAAACTGAAAACATCAAATTTACACACCCAAAAACTTATTAAAACTCAAAATCGAAGTCAATAAAGAAGCTTCAGAGAAAACATGTCAGTTTGGATAGTTTTGAGCAGTTTGTGTTTTTTGAACTCCAACAAATGATTTAAGTGCTTAAAAATTGAAGTAAAAGATCCTATGCACTCTTGAGATCTTCAGAAAAATGTGTATGATAATTTTCAATCAATAAAAATGATTTTACTAGCATAAAATTGAAGAACACAAAAGTTTACAAAAGTTCAACCAAAACAGAGACAGTTTTGGTATGTTGATCTTTAAAAGCTCAATGATAACGAAATAATGAATCAAAAGATCAATTGAAAGCTTTATGAGTTTCTTCTATACCTATACAAACTAGAAACATAAAATTGATGGCACAAGAAATTGATTTAAAACTTTAAAATATGAATTGAATAAAGTCTGTGCAGAAAATAAAGAAAGTTTTGAGAGTATGAGGATTTAATATTTGTAATGTTTTTTTAGGGGATCTAAACTTCTTAAAACAATTTGGGAATGTTATATATAATGTTGGGAGAGCTTTGGAGTTGTTAGAAATAAAAACTAGGTGTTTAGGAGGTTAAAAAGTTGTTTAGTCTGAAAATATAAAACTAGCCATTAGAGTCTGAGCTATTAACAACGCCTTCTGGGATCGTCAACGGCGCCATTGTTCATAGAACAAGCCACCGTTGATAGAACTGGAAAAAAAGAGTAAAATGGCACCTTTGGAATCTACCATTTAAGGATGAACAACCCGCCACTTTATGTCCAGAAAACATGAAAAATACTCCAATCCAACTCTAAAACTTACCAAACAAATTCCTAACATTAAACAACACTTAAAGCAAGTTTTAAAGCATAATTCAAGGTTGTTTAAATGATCAAAACATTTCAATCAATTCAAAACATAAGAATTGCCTTGATTATGAAAAATTTTCATTTTAACCAACTTTAAAATTTTTTCAATAAATTCTTAAATCATAGATAAACTTAAATTCATTCCACAAAGATGTCTTAAATTCATTCCACAAAGATGTTCAAAAAAATTCAGACATACACAAACAACTTTAAGCAACAATTTAATCAACTTAAACATGCCAACACATTAAAACAATTCATGTTACATAGACACATAAAAAATTAGCCTATATGTCACCTAATTCAATTCCTAATATACTAATCCCATAATCAAATTAAGTTAATCACTAAAACCACAATTTAACTCCTACATGTCTATATGTAAGTATGATCATGCAAATGTGAGAGCCCTTTTCAAACATTTATTAAGATCAAGAAGACTTACAACTTAAAACATTTCCTAAGCCTAACTAACTTGATCTTCTTTTCTTGATCATCAATCTTCTCTTGATCATCTAATGCTTGATCTCTTCTACCTTAGCTCCATATATATGCTCTTACACTTTACACATCAACCTATCTTATAAACTTCAATGACTTAAACATTAGTAAGAATAATGTTTTGTGATCATCAAAACACATGATTAGAACCACCTTAGTTCAACACAGTTGACCAACACTTATTATCATAAATATTCACTTAACTGATCTTCTTTAAACATCTTTGTTTTGCTACACATTTACACTTTATCCACATTCTAACATACATATCCATACAATACACTTAAATAAAAACAATAGTAATAAAAGTGTTTTGTCATCATCAAAATAAAGTAGATCCTACTTTGGTTAAACAATCTCCTCCTTTTTGGTGATGAAAAAACTATGTGATATTAAAATAGACAAATAACATGATCAAGACTCCCCTTAAATCAAATAAAAATGCAACAAGATACACAACTATAATTAACTTTAAGTTTAACTCCCCCTCAATTCATGTATAAAATAAAAAACAAGATTGTAATATCACGTTCCTTTCCCCTTTTTTGGATTCATCACAAAATGTGTAAACATTCGAATAAGATATTATAGTGAATAAATCCATAAATCATAACAATTTCTCATCTAATCGTACAAAAATGATCTTCACACAAAGGTTCTATATCCCTATTTTGAACATGATCTCCAATGAAATGATAACCAATTTCATTATGCTTAGTCCTATAGTTCTAAATGGTATTTTTCATTACGCAAATTATGCTAGTATTATCACAACATATAGGAATTTTATGAAGATTCAAATCATAGTATCTAAGATGATGTCTAAGCCATAAAACTTGAGTGCAATAATTACCAGCGGTAACATATTTGGCTTCTACCGTAGACAATGCAACAAAATTATATTATTTATAAAACCATGAAACTAATACATTACCTAAGAAATGACATGCATCAGATGTACTTTTCTTATCTAATAAGCTGCCTGCATAGTCAGCATCATAGTAACCAACCAAATCTGAACAAGCATTCCTAGGATACTAAAGTCTTAAATGCAATGTGTTACTTAAATATCGCAAAATACATTTAACATTTAATAAATGTGAATCTCTAAGCGAAGATTGAAAATTAGCACATAAATAGAAACTAAACATTATATTAGGCTGGCTAGTAGTTAAATATAGCAAACTACTAATTATGCCTCGATATTTCCTTACATCTACTTCTTTACTATCTTCATCCTTATTTAGTTTTGTGGATGTGCTCATTGGAGTACCCAAAGTCTTCGTTTGATCCATGCCAAAATTCTTGAGTAGTTTTCTTATGTGCTTCAATTGGTAAATGAAGATGTTATCCTTCATTTGTTTGATTTAGAGTCCAAGGAAGAAATTTCATTCTCCTATCATGCTCATCTCGGACCCCCTATTCATAAACTTAACAAAATCTTAACACAAGCATTCATTAGTAACACCAAAGATAATATCATCTGCACATATTTTAGAATTTAGCAAATAATTTTAAAGTTTCTTAATAAATAAAGTAGTATCCACTTGACCCTTTCCAAGTCCATTTTCGAGCAAAAATGCACATGGCCTATCATACCATGCTCTAGGTGCTTGTTTTAAACTATATAATGCTTTAGATAGTTTAAAAATATGTTCTGATGCATCATATCATTCATAACTGGGGGTTGCTTAACATAAACTTCTTTTTGTATAAAACAATTAAAAAAATGCACTTTTAACATCCATTTGAAAAATTTTAAAAAGCTATATGAGATGCAAATGCAATTAAAAGTCAAGTGGCTTATAATTTCGCTATGGGGGAAAACGTTTTGTCATAATCTATTTCTTCTTCTTCGTTATATCCTTTAGCTACTAATATCTCTCTATTTCCAAAAATATTTGCTTGTTAGTATAATTTGTTCTTGAAAACCTATTTAGTACTTATTATTAGTTGATCTATATGTCTAGGTACTAAAGTCCAAAATTTATTTCATTCAAATTGATTTAGTTCCTTATTCATAGCTAAGATCCAATTCTTATCATCTAAAGCCTCTTCTATAGTCCTAGGTTCAATCTTTGAAATAAAGGCAAGATATGATAAATTAAAATGAGAGTGAGTGGTTACCCTTTGGTAAATATCACTTATAATTTGGTGGGATGGATGATCCCTTTTGTATTTACAATCTCTTGGTACCTCTTTATTTATCCTTCCTTCATGTAGCTCAACAATTTTCTTTTTATATTTTGATCCTTCTTCATTAAGTGAAAGGCTATCTAAGCCCTTGAATAGATCTACATCATCAAACTCAAGCACTTTCTTTCTTTTGAAAGGATTAGTTTCATCAAATAAAATATGTATGAATTCTTCTATAACATGAATGACCTTATTATAAACTCTATATGCTTTACTAGATCAAGAGTATTATAAGAAAATTCCCTCGTTTGATTTAGAGTCAAAATTTTCGCAAACTATCTTTCGTATTTAAGATATAACATTTTCAATAAAAAACTTTATGACTAATTTTTAGTTTCTTTCCATTTATAATTTCATAAGTTGTTTTGTCTAATTTATACCTAATACTCACTCTATTGATAGCATGACATGCACATGTAACAACTTTGACACCAAAATATTTAGGCAAATCATAATAATTTATCATAGTTTGAGCCATTTCTTGTAAAGAACTGTTCTTTCTTTCTATTACACCATTTTTGTTGTGGTGTCCCTGGTGAAAAAAAAAATTATGCGAGATACCATGATCATCACAAAAACATTTAAACATGTTTTTATCAAATTCTCTACCATGATAACTTTTAATAGATTTAATATAAAAATATTTTTTATTTTGAATTTTCTTCGGAAAACTAAGAAATGATTTAAAGTATTCATCTTTGGTATTCAAAAACAAAACCTAAGTAAATCTACTAAAGTCATCAACAATAACAAAAAAATATGATTTTCCTCCTAAACCAGCTACTCTAACAGGATCAAATAAATCCATAAGAAGCAATTCAAGTGGTGTAGAGGATGTGACCAATTTTTTTCTTGGAAAAGAGCTTCTTACTTGCTTTCCCATTTGGCATGCTCCACATACTTTATCTTTTTCATACTTCATAGTTAGAATACCTCTAATAAGTTTTTTTAAGTTAAGTTTCGAGACAAGATCCATACTCGCATGTCTAAGCTGTCGATGCCAAGTCCAAGCACACTCACTTAAAGATATTGAACACTTGTCTTCAAGGTTATTAACATAATACAAATCAACAATGTAAATGTTCCCTTCCCTTTTTCCTAAGAAAACAACATTATCGTCATCCATTTTAGAGACAACACATTCATCTCTTACAAAATACACTTTATAACTTTTATCAAACAATTTATTAACACTTAACAAATTATGTTTTAAACCTACAATAAGTAGTATATTATCATTTAAAGGACAATTATCTTTGCCTACTTTTCTAATACCAATTAACTTACCTTTGGCATTATCCCCGAAAGTGACAAATCCTCCATACTTACTTTTGAATGTGATGAACTGTGATGGATCACTAGTCATATGCCGTGAACAACTGCTATCTATATACCATTTATTTCTCTTTTTAATTTCTTACAAAACAAGAAAATAGATTTTAGTACCCATCTTATTTTGGGTCCTTAACTATTAGCAACATACCTAACTCATCGTTTTAGTATTGATAATCTCTAACTTATAAAATTGAGACAAAATAAGATATAAAATTGAAAACAAGGTTTCAAAAGGTTTTACCAAGGTTGCGGGTAAAAAAGTTAAAATTATAAGCAAACAGTAAAAAGGTGTAAGCAAACAGTAAGAGGGTTTATTGAAAGACGAATAACAGGGAATTAACTGTATATCAATTGATTGGAATGCACCCATCGGTCAACAAGACCAAGTTATGTTGACCAATATTTATGGTCAGTCGATCTAACTTAGAACTACAACCATATGACATTTTGAGCCCTTTGAAAATATTGTCTAGGTTGAATAAATGCTTTTCTAACATGCACTTGTCTTTAAGGAAATTTCCTAGGCTTTTGAGCATACATAAGAGCATGATGTCTAGATTGTGGTTTACAAGGTTTTTGCATGAGCTTTCTTCTTCTAAGTTCTTCTCTTTAAAAAACATAGTTTTGCTAGTAGATGATTTGTTATTGTATCCTAGTCCATGTCTATTGTTTTCGAATATCTAAACAATAAAAAATGTTTCTAGTTTTTCTTTTCCTTTGTTAAAATTTTTAAGGGATTCTTTAAGGGACTTAATTTCTTTTTTAAGGACCTATTTTCAATAACTAGTTCATCTTTGTCTTTGATAATCAAAAACATGTCCTTTCTAAGATTTTCATTTTCTGATTTGCATGCATCTAACTCTTCTAAGGTCTTCTTATGTTTATCATGTGATTCCTTATTCTTCTTGGTTAATTCTTCTATGTGTTTTCTAATACTTCATCATAAGAATAGTCACCTTCATATTCATTTTCACTGAGAGGGGGATATACATAGTTGTGTGCCATGAAGCACATGTTAGCTACTTCCCATCCTTCAAAATTGCTTGACTTAGACCAAGTAGCTTTTAGTGTTTTCTTTTTCTTGGAGTCCCTCCTCTCCTTCTTCCATGTCTTCTTTTCATTCTTTTCCTCTTTTCCTTCTTCTTCTTGTAGGTGTAGGCATTGCGATCTCAAGTGACCTTTTTCACCACATTTAAAGCATGTTATCTTAGATAAGCTATTTTTAGAAAAGATGTACCTTTTTGACAAGTTGATGAATTTCTCTTGAATTTCCACAATCTTCTTATGATAAGAGTGAGTACTTCATTTTCACTTCTAAGCAGCGATTCTTCATTTTCACTTCCCTCCCTTTTGGATGCTTTGAATGTTACATTCTTCTTTTTTTGGCATGCATTGTTCTTCTTGAATATTCTTCAACCTCATCTCGTATGTAAGTAATGATCCAATAAGTTTGTCAAGAGGGAGTGTATTGAGATCTTGACTTCTTGAATTGCTATTACCTTTAGTTCTTATGACTTTCGTAAGTATATAAGGATTTTCCTAACATCATTAACACTAGAATAAGTCTTACCTAGACCTTTTAGAACACTTTTGATGTTATTAAAACAAGCATAGATAGTGGAGATATTCTCATCATGCATCATTTAGAAAAGTTCGTAATCATGAGTGAGAATACTTATTTTAGTTTTTTTACTTGGTTTATGCCTTCATGAGTGATTTCTAAAGTATTCCAATTATCGTATACAATTTCACATATAGAAATCCTATTATATTCTTCCATACTCAAAATACAGTATAAAATATGCATGGCCTTACAATTTAAGGATGCCAATTTCTTTTCTTCAACATTTCATTCATTTTCCTTTTTCAACACTATCTCATTACCAACTAGTTTAGTAGGCAAGAAAAACTTTTGTGATACCATCATCCATGAATCGATATTTTCTCATATCAAATAGCATCTTATTCTATTCTTCCAATAAAAATAATCACTTCCATAAAAAAAAGGAATTCTATGGGGTCATGACCTTTTAGGCTAGATGAAGGAGCTACAAAATTCCTAAAGTGTTCCATAGATCTTTCCTCACTAATTCATTAGAATTAAGATGCTATGTGACACCAATGCTTTAATACCATTTATTAGTTCTATATGGCACCTAAAATGGGGTGAATTAGGTGATAAAAACTTAATACTAATCATAAAAATTACTTTAATTAAATTGCAGAAACCAGATAAACATGTTGGAATACAAAACTAAGATGAAGTAAATTTGTAATATTAAAAAATAAAAATGGAATACAAAGGACAACTTCAATGTTCACAACTTACAAACTCCTTTTATGGCTCAAAGATAACCCTCTTATTCTTTTTCCAAGGATCAAAATAACCTTATTGTGTTCTTTTTGAAGGCTCTAAAACAACTTCACGAGTACTCAACCTTATTGAAAAATAATGCTTAAAGGTAAGCCTCACAAGGCTTTACTTCACACAAAAAAAGGGCCTAAAAAATACTTCTCAATGCATATATTAACTCAGAGTTTTTCAATAAAACTTTTTTATTTTTCTCTCTTATTAATATATTAATTTATATGGCCAATTAGGGTCAATTATCTATTGTATCATATCTCTAATTTTTTTTCTTCTCATTAACGCATATTGACTGTTCTTGATCTTTCATTGTATAATCTTCACTTTCTAGTGATTGATAGAAAGAGTTCGGTCAACTAGCCTTCTATTTTTCACTCATTCAATCAACTGGTACATAGATGCAATTGGTTGATATCCATTCTTTCTCCATTCAATTGACTAGTGCTCATTTGTCAACCAATCATAGATATTTGATTAACCGATATTCTCTAAAAGTTTCTTGCTTTGCTACACATTTTCAATTCATCCTTATTCTATGTACCTAAACAATTAAACAAAAACTTTAGTAATAAAAGTATTTTTTCATCATCAAAATAAGGTAGATCCTCCTTTAGTTCAATAGTAGTCACACTATTTTCCTATGGTTCAACATTCTAAAGTCATAAAAATGCTCCATTATATTACTTGTTGACTGTAAATTGTCATGTTGTTAATTTTGAATTGAATTTGATTTGCATGTTAAGCAATTAAATTATTTGAGATAATTGAGTATTAAACCAACCAACAACACATGGTAACTAACTTTCAAATTTTCAAAATTAGTCTTTCCCTCTTGTTAGTTAAATCTAAGTATAAGTTTTGAAAAAAGCTCGGCTTCTAACCTTCTCTACAGTAACCCCCCATCCTCTCCCTCCCTCATAGTTGTCCCTAACCATTAATGGAAATTTCTCGAAAATTGTGTCCTTCGCTACCAGTAAACAAATATTTACTTATTTTTAGTGGGCTAATGATTCGTCTTTAATGGAAAAACTGAAATATATGCCTCTAGATAGCATTGATGATATGAGTATATTTGCTCCTTCAATCAATATCCTAAATCCAAGAGTAGATCAAGGGAATGACTACATTGTCAGATTTTTATGGATAAAAGACCTACATTTCTAGTTATGCACAACTGGGTGCCACTGAGTAGGATTAAGTATGGATTAAAGAAGGTAATCCTAAATGAACAAGACTTATTATTATTTGAAATTTCATCTAAAAGTTTTGTTCATATGATCCTAAAATAAGGACCTTGGCATATTCGAAATATGCAAATATGTTTACAATAAAGGAAACCTAGAATGAGTCTTAAACTGATGAAAATATTACTTATTCCTTTTTAGATCAATTTTCATAATGTACCCTTTGTCTATTGGTTTACGCTAAGTTTAAACAACTTGTTAAGTTTCACAGGGAAGCCTATATGCACGGATAATAACACTACCCAATGAAAATATTAGGATATGTTAGAATATGTGTGGAAACAAGACTAAATTAGGAGCTACCATATTAAATTTCCATATTAAAACTTAATGAGAATAAAAATGTGGTAGAAGATGAGATCCTAATTACATACCAAGGGATACCTACCTTATAGCTTAAAGGGAAATAATGTAGAAAGGCTGTAGAATTTTTGTGAGATGGGATAATAATAGCTAACAGACCTTATCAATTCGAGAAGAATAAATAGGAGAGCTTAGCTACTCATGCAAGAGTGTGTCTACTTCACTTATGGAGGTAGTCGCATAGTAGGTATAGATGTATTGCCTAATCTAGACTTTGAGATAGCTATTAATATGGAGATGTTGAATTAAGGAAGGTTTCACCTAAGTTTTGATGATGGTAAAACCATCTTACTATCAATAGTTTTATATGTTTTTGATGTTTTAAAAAGATATGTTGGAGGAAAAGATGTGAAAAGAAATAATTTGAAGCCATTAGAGCTTAAGTGAAATTAACGAAGAAGAAGAATAATACAAGAGAAGGCCCAAGATCAAGATAGAGTCTTGAATAGGTTATATTTTTCAATTGTTATTCTAAATCATATCTTAGTCTTTCAAGGTGTTTATGGGCCTAAATCATGCATAGTTCATTTGTGTTAAGATTTTATGCATTTAGGATGCATAATAAAATGGAGTTGTGTAAAGAAAATTTTAAAATAATCCTTATGAGAGTTATATGTATAAAAAAAAAAGTGTTTAAAAAAGTTGAGATATGTTTTGAGTTTGTTTACATGTGCTAAAATGTGTTAAATATGTGAAAAATTAGTTTTTTAAAAGGGATTAGTCAATTAATGCCTTTATAATGGTTAGTCAACATGGTACTTTAGCAAAGACTAATAGATAAATTGGATAATCTAATCAACTAAGCATTTGAGTGACTGACCAAAGAGAAATTAGGTCCCAACTGTTAGTTCCTATAAAAAAAATTTTATTTAACACTTTTTAATATATTCCAACAACTATAAGCAGCTAGTAAGAGGATTTTCACTTGTAAATAAGTATGTTGGAGTTTGTTTTAAGCATAAAAAAATATTAGAGAAGCATTAAATTAAGATGTAGAAGTATTTTAGTGCTTGATTGGGTGTTTTGGGTGTCATTTGTAAAGTTTTGGTGCATTCATTATTGAATTAATTTATAAGGACCTTTAAACACTTTGAGTTGACTAGTTGAGAATTTTTGAAGTGTATATTAGGGTGGTAAGGTTACTGAAGTGAAATTGTAAGGTTATATTTGTCCTAAAAAAGAGGAATGATTGTAAAAAATGTTGATCTTTACCTATTAAGAACATAGTGATAGTGAGATTTCCAACAATATGATGGAAAATAAATATCACTGTGAGTTATACTTCAATCCATTATAAAAATTGGATTATCTCTCTCTCTCCCTTCCTTTTCTCCCTTCAAGTTTATTTGAAGTCAATCCATATTAATATCTTTTATTAATTATTTTATTTGAATTCCACATTTTGTATAGGATGAATTTTTCATTAGTCTAAGACTTTAAAAAAATTTTGAGTCACCTAATTTAACCCTATTCTTAGGTTTCATATAGGGACAAACAAGCAATATTAGAGCTAGGACTCATACAGATATATTCTAATGAAATAGAAGCATAAGATTAAAATTTGACACATTTGAACACCATAGTATCATCCACTAGTCAAGAAGGCTAAAAAATTAGTAAAGCACCAAACTTTGATTGTAATGACTACTTATATGAGAACACTAGGATGAGACTCTTTTTTATGACCAAAAACATAACTATGAGAAATAGTCTCAAGCAGAACATAAGTCCCGACTTAAATCATAGCAACCAAATGATCACTAAGTGAAAAGAAGAATTGTATAGTAATGATAAAAGAATAATATCCTTGAATAATAAGGCCATACATATCTTGTTTTATGCATGAGGAAGAAATAAGCTTAATAGAGTATCCATGTGTAAGACTGTATATGAAATTTGACACAATTTAGAAGTAATACATGAAGGTACTAATCAAGAAAATGAAAGTAAGGTTAGCATGCTCACACACTAGTATAAAATCTTCCATATGATGCATGATGAAAGTATTTCTTCAATGTATACTAGATTTATTGACATTAAAAATGCTATTAAAGGATTAAGTGAGACCTATATCAACATTGAATTGGTAAGACAAATATTAAGATCTCCACCAAAGACAGAAAAACCAAAAGTAATGACTATATAAAAAGCAAAGGATTTGAATGCCCTTCCTTTAAAAGAATCAATTAGATCCCTCATAACTTATGAAATGAGTCTAAAGGAGACTTAAGAGGAGGATAGTATACATAAAAAGAACAACATGGCATTTAATGTATCAAGAGAAAAATATAGTGATAATGCAGCCTCCACAAGTATTAGTGTTTTCAGAAGTTCTAAAAGAAGAAGAGCCCTTTGAAAAGAAGGGATTCTAAAGAAGTTAAGTTCAATTGCAATAAACTAACTAACATAACTTGATTTGAATGTAATAAATTAACCATATAAGGTCACAATACCCACTTCTCAAAGAACAGGAAAAAATGGAGAAGTAAGATGTTAGGGGTGAATTTTATAATTTTTTATGTTAATTGATGTGTATTTCCCCTATTTTAGTGCTTAAATGTTTAATTTATGTTTGGAATTTTTTAATTTGTAGGTTAATGTGAATAATGAAAGAAATAAGGAAAAAAGAGGCAAAATAATTCAAGTCTCATTCAACTACGGTCTGGCTTTTGGTCTTACAAAACAATTTTGGTCCTAAGTTACTTTGTTTCAGGCCTCTGGGCGTCCTCTGCATTAATAAGAAAGACCAATTGAAGATTGGAGCAAGTTGCAGCTACAATTGTTAAAGATTCAAGTCAGAAATTGCGACTACTAACGATCAACTACAATTGGCACCGAATGTCAACAACGCTGTTGAAAGATGAACAAACTACTGTTAATGTTCTGATTTTGACTCCTTCAATAGGGGTTTGTGGATTCATCAACGGTGGTTAGCTAGACTGCCATTAATTGTCCGGACTTGAATTATTTTGCCTTCTTTTTGCTCATTTCTTCAATTATTCACATCAACCTACAAGTTAAACAATTTCAAACATAAATTAAACATTTAAGCATTGAAATAGAGGTAAATACACAGAAATTGACATCCAGAAATACAATGAAATTAACCCCAAACAACTCTTCCACACTTAAGTTTTTACTTTTCCTCAAGAAAACCAATCATTCAATATTCTCAAATTAGTTTTTAATTATAGGAAAATTAATCAAGGAGCAACAATATAATTATTGAAATTGTTTTCTTAATCGTTCAAAATAATGACTCATCAAAATGTTAAATAATCACTTAATCATATCAAATCACAAATACACTTAAATTATTTCATAGGTTTTTATTTTTCAACCAGAACAATAAAAATTAATTCCACATGTAAAAGGTAAATATATTGAGTTTAATACATCAACTTTTTAATCACTTTTGTATCCTTTATTTATTTTAAGCCATAATTTAATTAATTAACTAATTACTTAAATATATGAGTAGCTTGGTTGAGAAATCACTAAAGCTTTGTAAGTGAAGGTGAACATTTATTTTGAGCAACCCTCGGTTACTCAATTGAGTCACTTTGGATCAACTAGCTACTAGCACCACTCAATAACTTCAGCCTTATACATAATCACCGTCTTTTTTGTCAAATTTTATTTATTACTTATTTATTTATTTTCTATCTTTTTTCTCTTTTTTTGTTTTTTATAAGATCAGAAGTAAGCAGAGTGAATTCTACTCATTTATTTAATTAACTAAGTTAATTTAGTATTTATTATTATTATTTTAGATGATAAAAATGTCTTAATAACGATCACAAAATTACTCACTAAGTTATGTTTTATATGTGAAATATCATTATGATCATCAGGTATTCCTTATCTAGTTTATGAAATAAGTTAAAAGAATTTAATCATTACTAGTAAAAATTAATAATATAACATTTCAAATTGTTAAAAAATTGAATTTTAAAAAGGAAAATAATAAATAACAAAATAAAAAAAGATAATAAATACTCAAGTGTGATCAAATGACATATCCTTCCACTAACTTAAATTAAAAATTGTCTGCAATGTTCATAAATTCAATAAATAAGCATAACATGTGAGAGAAAGGAAAAGAATATAGCTGGATAAAGATGTGATTCTGAAAGCCCTTCGTTGATGTGAAGTGTAGCCATCTAAAAATTAAGGAAAAAAGATCAAAGCACCCAAAAAAATAAATCATGTAAAAAAAACACACTAATATAATGCTAAAAGCATACTAATTTATTCAAAGCACACTTTCCTACAACTACTGTTAGGTTGGCTCCTAGAAAGCACTTCTTTAAGGTCTTTTAGCTGGACCATAGGATTGGAATATTTTCAATCTCATCCTAGATCTACCACCTAACTTCTTATCCTCATCCTCATTCTTTTAAAAATGACAAACCAATTTTGGAAGGGATCCTATATCTTTCAGTAGGGTCCTAAATTCATAATTCTTTCCCTTTTCAAAGCATTTTAGAAAAAATTCTAGGTATCTCCCTACCTCTCTTGAATCAAAAGCTAAAATACATATGAATTCTATGCTCTCCAATGCTACCTTAGACTCCTCACTTTGCACAACGTGTTAACCTAACTCAATTGCACGCTTATCACTAAATGTAAGCTTGGGCATCACTCTCAGAATCAACAGCTTGCAACAAAGTATCACCTAAAGCTAATGTAGGCTCACCTATCTTCTAACTCACTTGACTCAAAATTATTAAGTCCCCTAATTGATGCTAAAATATTCTTCATGGTTCTTTGATCATGTGTAGGCTAAGGTTCATTAGTTAAGGAGTTTTCAAACTTAACCTTATTAAGCCAAGAATAATCTAGATGATTCATCCAATTAGAGTTGTAATTCTCATCTAAGCATTTAAAATATTTTTGATAAAATATTGGTAAAGGCGGTTCAAAACAAGATGGATGGAGCCAAGAGTAATCAAGGTAATCATCAAATTTAGGGGTATAGGTATAATCAAATTGATCAAAAAGGTTTGTCCTACTATCTCCCATACCACTGGTAACCTTTCCAATGGTCTTGTTTCCTCCATATCTTCTTGATGACTAAGATAAGTCACCAAATGACCACTCTCTACAAAACAAAGATGACAACAAAAAGAAATAAAGAAAGGAACCACTAAACTAAACATCAAATAAACAAGACAAGAAAACAATCTCTATAATAATTGATATCGATATGTTCCTAATATTACAATTACACTTCCCTGGAAACGACATCAAAAACTTGCTATCAGTTTTTCATACCAAAAATAATCTATATTTTACTGCACAAAATCATAATTAATTAAAGACCAATCTTTTAGCAAGTGAACTAGTCAACAAGTAATATAATGGAGTGTTTTTAAGACATCGAGTATCGATCTTAAGAGGAAGTTTGTATGTGATGCAAATACTAGGTCAATCGGATTTGTAAGACCTAAAGGCACTCAAAAGGAGAGTGAATTGAGTCTTGTTGTTGGTTGGATGAGTGATTAAAAAATGGGTGTTCTTTTAAACCGATTTTACTTTGAAAACCAAAATGAAATTAAATAAAATCCAACGTGACGAAAGGCAAGTGCACCTATCG
>JAOXYD010021345.1:0-14598 GCA_028565735.1 Pinacopodium congolense
ACTCGGAGTCTTAAATATACTCCACTTTATTACTTGATTCGACCAGTACGCTTGCCGAATGTTGGTCTCGAATTAAAATGTTAAATTGTGCATAAAAGATAGATTAATTTAAGCTAATTTTGTATGTGGCCAACCGCAATCAAGTTTTTGAGATACATATATATTATAATACATGCTGCAAAGTTTGAGGGTTTTATCAGGTGTACCTTTAGCTTGTTTGATTATCCTACACATGAAGAAAGTAGTACGTACATAGAGAAAGGATAAGACTTTTTGCTTTTTAAGATTGGTCATCAAGGGTTTTATGGATGGAGGTGTTAATTTTGATGGTGAGGCTCCTATCCATCCCTCAACAACCTCGATCATTTTTCTTCTTAATGTTAAAGCATTAAAAGTAATATATGATCCAAGGACATTGTAAGAAAATTAGTTTACATGCCTTAAGGAACAATGAGTTCTAAATGATTTTGCAACCCCTCATCTTGATTTTTCAAATCCCATAGACATCCCTGACCAAGCCATTAAACTAGTTCAAGGAATTTTACATCCTTCACCTGATGTGATTCCATTACCATTAACATCATCTTTGGATATCTTTATGAGCTTGATACATGAGCTACTTTTAAAGATCAGGGAAAAGCTTAATCATTAATAGTAGCAAATTGATTAAATTTAGGATCATATCAGGTCCATAGATACAGTATCAACTAGTCGTTCATACTATATTGTATGCTTTTATTTTTCTTATTTCTATACTATCTTATATCTTTTTGGTTTTTTAGATGTCATTATTATCTTTTGCCTTCCTTTCGATTTCTCTTTTGCTTTTAAGTTAGATGTACACATCAAATCTAAAACTTATCAACTTAATGAAAATTATGGGAGTTTTTAGTTTCATTCTCTTTCTTGTTTTTTATTTATGTTATTTAAATATTTAGGACAATGTTTAGCTTAAATGTGGGGAAGGAACTAAGGCATTTTTTAATCAAATTTACACGAATTGTTATAAGTTCTTCATAGAAATCTATTTCAGATGTCTCATTTTGAAAATTTTTTAATGGATAGTTAATTAATTAGTGTGATTTGATTCAGTTTTTCTAATTAGTATGGTTGGTATTGATGAATTCTTAATTGAATGTGGCAATTATAGTCATGAATTGCATATATGAAGTTAATTTTGCATATATGATATTAAACTCTTAACGAAGCTTTATATAGATTTTTGTGAGAATTTAGACTAGGATATTCAATTTTAAGTAATTTTTATTAAGTTTTTAAAATTTGAACAATTGAAGCTAATTAAATTGAATTTGAACCATAAGTACAAGTTAAGAAACATGTATGTTAAGGTAAGATAGAGCATAAAATGCACTTGCTAGGACAAGATGGAGCACAAAACATATGTTCCCAAGTTAATGGTTAAGTAATGAATATGATTAAGGTATGATGGAGAGAAAAATGCATGTGCCATTAAATTATCTTTAAAAGGTTTACATGATTATTTATATGAGTTTCTTAATGCTTAGAGTTATGTATAAAAATAAGTTTTATTTTACGTTTTGAAAATATGTGTTAATGATAGGGTTGAATTATATTAAGTTTTCATATGCATTTCAATAAGAATTCATCCCTATTTTGATGTTTAATGCCTAATTTATGTTTCTTTGGAGTTTACATGCAGATTTGACCTTAACATACAAATATTAGTTGAAAGGGCCAAGAATTGGAGAAAAATTGGAACGAAAAGAGGTATAGAACCAATTTGGGGGCTTAGAGGATTATGACATGAAGTTCCACAAAAAATGTCATGGCCATATGACAAGCCATAAAGAGTGCACAAAGAAAAGAAACTTAGTTGAACACCAGATTTGATGCATGTGATTTTAGTGATGCATTATAGGCACTTTTAAAGCTTAGATTGTTCTGAAATTGTGAAGAACCTACATACCAAAGTTCATGGCTATTGAAGTTGTATAGAAAGACTTAGAGCAATAATAATAATAATAATAATAAGAGAGGCAGAATCTGTCATATTCTGGGACTTAAATGGAATTTGCAAAATAGCATCGTTTTTGTGATTCTTAGGGGCAAACTTGACAAAATTTCTCCCATAACATCCCCAAAACCCTAGAAGCCATCTAAGACATATGTGAGGACCTATATAAGCCTAAGGAGAATAGATTTTTATCATTCTTGAAGGCTCCCCCTTGGGCAACCCCTTTTCTTCTTCTTTTCTTAGGTTTTAGGATTATTTTTCATCTCTTTTCTTTTGAATATTGGTTTTCTTTATGTTTTTATTACTGTCTTTCTATTTTCTTTCAATTTATATTGTTATTTCATTTGTGTTTTGTTAAATATTTGTTAAATGCTTGATTTTCATTAATATAGTGTTGTTTCTTTATTTGTCCAACCTTGTTTCTCTTATTTTCTTTATAATTTATACATTTCATTTCTATTTTCCTTTCATTTTAGATTGTGTTTAGTATTATTTTCATTATTATAGCTTATTTTTAATTAGGTTTGAAGGTATTTGATAGATTTACAGAAGAAAATTATGATAATATAATTTGAATAGGGATTGTGATTTATGTTATGATTAAGTTGGAATTCATAATTTATGTCATGAATTAGGAATTTATTCAGAGGATTGGGCATCTTAGGTGTAATTTCTAGTTTAATTGCTAGGTTTCAACTTTTGATCAGTAATTGTCATTAACGAAAACTATAAGTGGCAATAGGTTAATTAGTTTTGTAGGTAAACTTAACCAATTAGCCTAGGATTTCAATTTTCTAAGTTACATAGTTCGAGCTTGTGTGATTATGGCTTAGGTTATCTGTTCTCTAGTGAGTTAATGCTATCACACTACTAAATCTAGGGAGCTTATTCTAAGTTGTCACGTGACTAGGGGTGAATATTCTATTGTATAGGACTTATCTAAAAATAGAGGAACTTAGGACACAAGAGTTTGTTTGTGTCTATAGGTTAGCACCTTAGGCATAACACAATTTACATATCTTTGATGATTGATTATAATTCATGAATTTCAAAAATATCTTCTATCTATTTTCTCGATCTTATTAGTTGTTTCTTGCCTCTTTGCTTTGTATTTGTTAATTGTCTTTTCATTTATTTTTAGTTCCTTTGCATCCAAGGGTTTGTTTTTATTTTATTTTTCTTTTGTGCAACATAAAGAATAGCCACAATTACAACTAGTTCTTTATGGGGTCTACCCTGACTTGTCTTACTAAATAATTAGGTTAGTTAGGTAAATTTTATTATTTGGTGATACACGACATACCTACCAAATTTTTGGTGTCATTGCTAAGGAACTCGCACTTGTGTTTTAACTATTTCTTGTGTTATTTTTGCTTTTTTTGTTTTGTTTTTGTGTTTGTTGATTGTGGTTATCTTTGAATTTTGTTTATTTTAGTTTGCAACTTTCTTAAGCTTTACGAACTTTTTACCAGTGATGGTTTATTATCATAGTGCTTTTGATTCTGATTTCTTTAATAATCATTATTCTGATAATAAGTTTAACTTTCTTGCTACTTCCATATTAAAGCATCAATTGGCTAACCTCACATCCTTAGCAAAACAAGCAACGACAAATGAAGAAGAAGATAAAGCCTGTTACTTTTATTCATTTTTGGGTTATTATAGTTGGCATGTGTCCTATTTCGCAGGATACGCAGCAGTATAGCTTTAATTCTCCACCGCAACATTGCTAGAGTTAATCATACTTCTAACCCATACCTCCACCTCCACCATCACCACCACAAGTTGATGGCATGTTGTTAGAGGAGATCGTAATGAGTTTAGTAACAAGTACTCTTCAATTCCAACAGAAAACTAGGAGTAACTTGAAGAAGTTAGACGATCAATTAAGCCGCCTAGCATATTTGATTTAGAGCATAGAAGTTTAAGTGTCTACAAGAATACTAGATGGAGACCTTAGGGATGAGGTGTGCATCACTTCATCAAGGATTGGAGAGCAATTAGAACACCTGAAAGAAATGAAGGAAGAGAAAGAGTATTTCGGAGAGGAAGAGGTGACAATTCGAGATAAGGAGGCAAATTCAACAACTCCCAAGGTAAGTAGTCCATCTTTTGGTATTGCTAACCAAGTTTCCCTTCCTTGTCCTAGGAATTTAAAAATTATAGAAGAGGAAGAGATGCACGGTGTTGAAATGATGAAAGAGATGTGGCCAGAAAAGCCGAAGTGGGAAGGTGACAAGCAAGATACAGTGCCTCCACACCCATTGCTTACAACATTGGGGAGACCATCCTATCAAAAGAGTGATGTCCATAGTAGAGAGTAGACCGTGGAGTATGATGGATACACAATGCAGTTCCACTTCGAAGCTATTCAACATGGTGCTAGTTGTGAGCCTACTTCTAGGGAAGCTATTTTGGGATCTTTAAGAGCATTGAGCACGCTTCTTATCAACTCAAATATCCATTTGATAATGGATGATGTACATATCAGGGGTCAAGCTTATGACATTAACTAAGCACTTGTTGGGAGACAACCTAACTTATATTTTAGTTTTTATATGTTCCTCTTATCTAAATAAGTTTATTGTTTATTTTTGTTTTAAGTGATTTCTTTCTTTTGTCTGATTTGTTCTGTAGATGTGCTAAAATGGGAGCAAAAGTAAGAAGATATCTATCCCATGGACTTCATAGTTTCACCTCATCTAGGGGAGTATTCTTGGTTCATTTCTCCCATCTATGTGCTTTTAACTTTTTAGGATATTGAGGATCATGCCAAATTTAAGTGTGGGGTGAGGAAAGTTAAAAATTTTTGCACTTGAGTTACTATGATGTGTATTAAACCTTGAAATTCTATCATTATAGTTGGAATGAGATTGAGTTGTGTGTTTGAATCTAAATTAGGCCACTTGAGTATAAGGTGAACCATGTTGATTAATTAAAGTAATTGGTTTCATAAACTTAGTCAAAATTTTGATACTTAAGTGACTATGCAACGTGCGAAATCATTATAGTTTTTTATATAAACATGTGTGAGGAATTGAACTTATATGACTACATTCCAAATTCATTTCATTTTCTTTGTTGTGTATGGTGCTCCCCTAAGGAGATTACTTTCAAAACTTACTCTGAACCAGTTTGATGATACTAGATGCATGTTATATAGAAAGGATTAAGGCCTTCTTTAACACTTTAACTTAAATGACCCATCTGATTTATTATCCCTTGTAACCCCTTTTGAGCCTTTAACCATTATGTTGCTTAAATTAAACACCCTATAATAACCCAAAAACCCATTAGCCTTACCCAATAAAAAGTCTAATGAAGTGTTAAGTAAGCATTTAATGCCTAAAGTATAGGACTTTTGAATTTAAATCTTATTCTGAAATGATTTGAAAGATACCTCTACTCATATTACGTATATATTTGCTACTATTATTTCCTTGTTTTTAATGATATTCAAGTAAAAAAATAAAAATAAAAAAAAGCAAAAAAGAATCAAAATTGATAATCGTGAGAATTTGAATGGGTTTTAAAAAGGCATTGTGATTTATGCTATGAATGAGTTGGAATTCAGAATTTATGCCATGAATTAAGAATTTATTCATATTATTGGCCATCCTAGGTGTAATTTCTAGTTTAATTGCTAGATTTTAGTTTTTGATCTATAATTATCATTAGCAAAAACCATAAGTGGTGATAGGTTAATTGGTTTTGTAGGTAAACTTAACCAATTAGCCTAGGATTTCAATTCTCTAAGCTACATAGTCCAAGCTTGCGTGATTATGGCTTAATTTAGCTATTCCCTAGTGTGTTAATAATGTCATGCTAATAAATCTAGAGAGCATGTTCTAGGTTATCGCATAATTAAGGGTAAGTTTTCTATCATATAGAACTTATCTAAAAATGGAGGAACTTAAAATGCAAGAGCTTGTTTGTATTTATAAGCTATCATCTTAGGCATAACAGAATTTACATTTATTTTATGATCAATTATAATTCATGAATTCGTAAAAAATTTTCTACCCATTTTCTTATTCTTTGCTTTAATTGCTTTATTTTATTAATTGTCTTTTCGTTTGTTTTTAATTCCTTTGTATCTAGCGATTTCTTTTTATTTTCTTTTTCTTTTATTCAACATTAAGAATGGCCACAATCACAACCAGTTCTCTATAGGATCAACCTTAACTTGCCCTACGACATATTTATGTTAGTTAGGTAAAATTTATTATTTGGTAGTCTGCAACATACCTACAAGTTAATCTATAATTGAAATTGAATTAAAAGATGTTAGCTATGTTAATTACATAGATTTGGTTTAGGATACTTGATTAAAGTTTAGCCATTAGTATAATATTTTGAATGAGTATTTGAGTAGTTGCTTGAAGATAAGCAAAAATTTAAGTATATAGGAGTTGATAAGGATATCTTTCATAATTTTAAAACCATGTTTTGACATGTTTTTACCCTTATTAATGTGTGAAATTTACTCTACTTAAGAGTTATATTAGCTTAATTTTAGTTATATGTCAATTTATGGAACTAAGTGTTGAAAGGATGGATTTTGATGCATTTTGACAAAAGATAAATAGCTACCTTAAATGGCACCATTTATTTTTTTGTGTAATGCCATTTTATTGCTAAAAGCTAGTGGATCAATGTGGATAAGGAATGGCACTGTTGTTCTCGACGTAAAGTGCCATTATGTTACACCTTAAAGTTAATTAACGCTAGTTGGAAATAGGGTGGTTCTCCTTATGATTAAAGTACCATTTTACTCCTAGGTTGCATGAATTAAATAGGAATTTAAAGTTTAAAAGAGAAAAAAATAACCCCTAGTTAGGGATTTAACACTAATAGCCATCATGAGTAAGGAGTGATTAAATAGTTAGCCGTTTTCGAATAGTTTTTAGTAAGTTTTTCTCTCAGTTTTCTTCCTAGAAATTGATTTCATTAGTATTAGTGTTCGTATAGTAAATCTAAGTAGATTGGTAGAGAAGAAAAATTAATTAAGATTCCTTCTATTCAATTGTGCACTTCCTAACTCTTTATTTCTTTTATGTTATCAATTTTTTATTTCATCAATAAAAATTTATGTTCTGGTTATATCTTTATGTCTATTAATGAAAATGTGTGGCTAAATTTATGATAACTAATGTTAGGGTCGTAAATGGATTAAATATATTCCATTATCTTCATTTATATTGAATAATTTTTATCTAATTAAGTACTTAATCATCATCTATATTAGTGTTAGCATATAAGTTTAATGCATTTTCATATCAATTTGATGACAATTTACCATACATTACACCTAATTTGATGCTAAAGTGTTTACTTATCTTTTGAATTGAAGCGCATTGCAGTTGGAAGTTTAAAAGTGAAGAAAATAAGAGAAATTGCTACAGAAATTCAAATATCATAAGTAAAACGGCAGCCTCTCTGCACCACTGTTTAACTATTAAGACCCGCCATTTTTCTTAATCTTGCGACTTAAAAGTTGAAAATTATACAACGTTGTTTAACTCTGATTCAAGGGTCATTTAAGGGCCTTTCAAGATTTGTCCAACTAAATCTACATCTCCTATTAGTTGCAACTTGTGCAACTTACCTCCAACTTACAACTAACGTATATATTAAGGTTCTGAAGCCAAAAATTTTTATAAAAAAAACAAGAGAAAGAAACATGTTTTTAAATTAAATTTTCATATTCTCTCAAAGTTTAGGACTTTTTTCATGTGATTTTCACATTTTCTAATTTTTTTGAAGACTTAGCTTATGTTTGAGGATTATTGATTGCAGTTGGCCTTATATAAAATTAGATCAAATTAATTGATCTTTCAATGCATAATTTAACAATTAACTTGAGGCCAACTTTTTGGTAAACGTATCAGTCGAATCAAGTAATATAGTGGAGTATATTTAAGACTCCTAGTATCGATCCCACGAGGAAGTTTATATGATGTAAGTACTAGGTCAATCAGATTACAATTATCTAAAGAAAACTTAGCTTTATGATTTAAGAAAATAAATAACTAAAAGCTAATTTAAAATGCTTAGAAAACTTCTGATCAATTGAAAAAGAGTCACATATTGCTTTTCCTAAATTATTCAATTAAGCTTTGGTGGTTGATGATTTAATTGATTTAAAGATTAGTGATGCTTAATCAATCTTCACTAAATCAAGGTAGCGCTATGGTTAAGACACTGACTTATCTTTATTGGTCCTATCCTGAAGTATGGTTATACTTCAAACTTAGGTAATAGGCTTAAAGGTCAGGAAGTGTAGTCCTAAATTATCCTAATCTAAGACTAGCACCCTCATAATTAACCAAGTCTTTGGTTATTTCACTAATTTAAACTACGTTGTTTATGGATTTTTCTAATAACCTAGGTAGAGATTGTCGAATCCTAGATTATTTGATAATAATATCCTAAATGATCAATTCAGGACAAGCATTAAACATTCAATAAACAAAAACTAATTTACTAATTATGCATTAATCATAAATTAACATAATTAATTATCCATAAATAGATTTAGCATGATAACTTAACTGAAATTAAACATTAATCACAATAATTAATCAAAGAACATAATAAATATAACTTAAGTAATAAGACTTTGATTAATTCAGAATAACAATGATAAGACACAAAATTAAGAGTTTAGAATGAACCAAATCACATCCTCAGATGGTTATCTAACTATGAATAACGTGATTACAACTGTTGGAACTTTAAACAACCTGAAAATATCAAATTACAAAAGATTAAAAAGAAAAACAACCTAAAAACTACTTTGATCTGAAAACCAAAGAAAGAAAATGTGTTTTAATCCTAAATTTGATGCCTAAAATGTCTGGAGAGGCCCTCTATTTATAGGAGTGGAGTAGCTGCAAGTGGAGGAAGAAGACAGCTGTAAATGTTCAAAATTTGAGTCAAGAATTGCTGCTACGTCCTTCAACGATGGTCTGCACAAAACTACAACAGCATTGATGAAGGATGAATAACCTGCCGTTAATATAAAATCTCTAACTTCTTAAATGGTGGGCTACAATCCATCAACGGTGGGCTATGTAGGGTGCCATTAATGGTCCAGAAATCATAATCTTCTTGCATCCTTTCTACCTAATCTCTAATTCTTCACATCAATCTGCAATTGAATCAATTCTAAACATAAATTAAACATTTAAACACCGAAATAGGAGTAAATTGACATCAAATAACAACCAAAAATACTATGAATTTCCCCCTAACAATTATAAAAGCTCAATCACATATCTCAGACCTATAAATGTGTTGTAGCTACTTTGGGTGCATTCTAAACTTGTATTTGAATTAAAATCCACTCTTTTCTCTGATATATTCAAGAACATAATGAATATAATGAATATGCTTTCTTTCTTGATTCAAATGAGTGGCTGAGTTAATAGTTGACTGAGGAATGGTTAATAGATTATTAATACGCATGATTGTGCATGATTAAGGGTTGTCCTTTACTTATTTTGAGTGCGTAAATCTTTTCTTGAATTGATCATTAAAGATAAAGATGAAAAACTGGTTAAGTAGAAGACCAATCACTTAATCCATTAAAAATTCAGTAGGTAACTTGATTTTAATCAATACATGACCATTGATTGATTAATCTTGAGGGTGTTAATATGAAAATATGAATTTTTAGATTAAGCTTCTTACACTTAAGCCTACTTAGATTTATAGATAGACCAAACCATAAATTTGGAAAGTTAGAGAAAAGCCATTGATTTGGCCATAACCTTGCTTTATTTTAGTGAAGTTGCCTTAGGACAAGTCTCACAATCCTTAATTAATCCTTTTTAATCATTGAAAACTATTTCCTTAACCATTCAATCCATTAAAAACTCAACCTTTGTCTTCTTTTCCAAATTGAAAGCTTTTAGTTTAGTTTGATAATTTTAGTTAAATTAATCATTCAATTTGGTCTCTTTACATAATTGTGATCCAATTGTCCCATTAACTGCATTGTTATTTCTCAATACGACAATAATTTGAGTTTAAAATACTCACTACATTACTTTCTATCAATATACTTGTCAACTTATTGGTTTAAAATTTGTTTTGAGAAAAAGTGGTAACTGTTGAACTTGGTAATTAATTTGGATAAATTGACCTTAATAGACAACCAATAACACTTAGATTGACTAATTAGGATATATTACTGAGTAATTGAGGGATTCAATATATTGGCTTTCAATTACCTAAACAATTTATTAAATAACGTGATATGAACAATAAAACTTCAATTCCTTATGAGAGTCTCAAATCTAAAGACCTTAGGCTTGAACTTCTTGTGCTTTATTTTTGTTAATCTAATTTATTTAAATAACTAAATAAATAAAATAGGATTAAGAGAGATAAGATTCTACCATGAATCAATGGTTTTATCTTCTTTTCGTGAAGATACCCTAAATATATTCAACATATCAATTTCTTAGACTTAGATAATCCATTCATTTTTTAACCCTTAGCTAAATTTTGTCATTAGTGGAACTCTTTACTCAAGATTGAGCAGTTGGTTAATTAGTTATTTGATTTAATTTATCATTTCAATTTATAACCTTTTAGAAAATCACAGATCTTTTGATCTAATAGTTATAATAGATCCCTATGGAGATGAACTGTAGACATATTACCCATTTCATTACTTGCTAAAAGGTACACTTGCTCTACATCCTAGATCAAGAAACAATCAATAAGATATCATTTTATTGAGTAGTCTAGTAATAAGTTTCCTTAATGTTTGAGCACTTTCACCAAATAATCTCCACAACTCATTTGTATTTTAAATTAATAATTATAACAAAAATATTAAAATATATTATTAATAAGTAAAGAACGAAAAAAATTATGAAAAAAAATTACTAGGCTACATTTTTTTTTCATCATAACTTCTCTCTTTCTAAATGATCTGGCAAAGCTTCCTGAACTTTCACAATATAATCTAATTTCATTCATCACATTTAATTGTTCTTTAATAGAAATATACTTTGTTGCCCATTCACATCAAAAGGACCACGCATTATGTTATATGTACATGCATCTTTACTATACGAGCAACAATGATTAAGAAAAAAAGCTACTAACTGGAACCTTTGAGTAAGATGGTTATCATATCGCTAGCTAATAATATTTATGTAAGACTTAGACAATTTCTCTTTCTTTTTAAAAAGATTTATAATTTTCCTAGAAAATCTATACATGTCATCATATATTTACCCCAAAGATGTCTTATCACCTGTGTCAACAATCCAACAACTATCCTTAATTTTATTATTTAGAATAATAATATAAATTCCTTTTCTTTTCTCAGCCTTTGATGGCATGAAAAGCATTTACTTGTTATTGAATTTTAAAGTACTGCTTCATGATCATAAATAATTTTCAAAGTTATTGATTTGATTGCAAATCTAGTAGCCATAAGATGCATAATGTCAACCTAGTCTTCTTACTTTCTTAACCAAAACAAAAAAGCTAGATAATTATATATATAAATTATGATCTTATATGCACATGAAGGCTAGAAATATGATTTATGTATCCAATATCTTTTACAATATGATTGAACTAATGAGTAGCGCATAAACAAAAATAAATATACTTAAATTATAACAAGTATCTAGTTGATACATATTTAGTTGCATCATCTATAATGAAATGGATTATATTTTTGGTCTAACCCATTTAAAAATTTTAGAAAATAATTTAAATAAAGTATAAACACTTTTTATCATATTAGATATAAATTATTCTAATATCATAATAAACTAAAAAAAATTAATCAAAGTTCTTTATCTTTAATCACTTTAAACATCTATTATAATAGCGTATCATGTTGTTTCCCATCTATAATTATAAGAATCTATAATCAACTGACATTCTTTCTTCAAATATTGAACTAAAGGCACATGAATCTCATAATAATAAAATGTCTTAAATCTAGGACTTATTATTGATATAACATCTATTACTTCTTAAAAATAAGTTAAATTTAAAGCATTAAAAAATATAAGAATGATAAAACCATCTGACCCGATCACTTTTACAATGTAAAAATAATGTTCTTATCCTACAAAACACTTTTTAAGAATCATGATTACTTCTTAAAGAAAAATATGAACCAATATCAATAATAGTTTTTCTTTTTTTCCTTTACAGTATTTTTGTCACTAACTACCAAATAATAACCTAACTTGACCTCCACTTATATGGTATGGTGAGTCAAGGTCAATCCACAGAGAACTTATGTTTTAAAGATATTTCTAATGTTATGCAAAAATTAAAAACCCCTAGTTCAATTAACTAAAGCTAACAAAAATATAACTGAAGAAACAAAGAAAAATAAACAAGAGTGTAGAATAATGAATCAAATAAAAAATATTTAAAAAATGGGTAAAAGATATTATCGAAATTTTAGGAAAAACAATTAATTAAGAAAAATAGTTAATTATTAAAATCATATAAATTGTGTTCTATCTAAGATGATAGCTTATATACACAAATAAGCTCTTATGTCCTAAGTTTCTCCAATAATAGGTAAATCCAACCAGCTTTAAAAATATTCCCAACTACGAGATAACCTAGGACAAGCTATCTGAATTTAATAGCATAATAGCATTAAGTACTAAGGAGCAACTCAAATCATGTAACTTGAAAAATCAAAAACTTAGGCTAATAGATTAACTCTCACTTAAAAATTCAATTAACCTATCACTTCTTTTGGGATTCATTAAGGACAAATACAGATCACAAGTTCATTCCTAGTATTCGAACTAAAAATTATAAATAAGGTGATCAAGCCTATACATAAACCCTATTCTTGGCATTTAACCATATAGAATCATAATACCCATTAAAACTCAACTCTATTCTCACAATTAAAATCCCATAGTCCCTTTAATACCTTTTAACCCATGAAAATTTAGCCTAGCATATTAGAATCAACCCAAAAAAATATTCAAAGGAAACATGATGAATAGCTAATACCAATAATGAAAATAAAGATTAAAAAATCTATTAAATATTATTCAAAGGTTTACTCAATCATCCAACAAAATCCAATGCAGTAACATAATAAAACCCAATTGAGAATTAAATAATAGCTAAATAGTAAAGGAGTTAAGATGAAAGTAAGTTCTAATCACTTTAAAACAAAAAATAAACAACTATTCTCAAAATACAACTCAAAGGAAAGCTTAAAACACTAAAAATAAGTGGAAAATACGAAGTTGATGTGTGTTTGCCAAAAAGGGTAAAAAAGATGACGAAATGGTTTGCATTTGCTCCTTAAATATGCCACAATTAGGATTTATGATGTTTAGGGGAGTAAATGTCTAGATTACCCATCAATCCAATGGAGAAAAACATTTTTTGGATGTTAAAATCCACTTAAAGTGCCTTATATGACCCGCAATTAAAAGGTCTGATACTCGACTATCAATGACGATTCAAGGGATTTTAATTGCACCATTGATACTCATTATTGAAGTCCCAAATTCTAGTTCTTTTTCCAATCTTCTTCAATTCTTCTTTAAACTTGATTTTTTTCATATAGAATTTGTCTATTAAGGCCCACACATGTATGCCAAATGTGATAAAAAATATATTTTAAATATTTTGCATCAAAGTAAGGGTGAAACTACTTTAAACCACATATGAAAGTTCACTAAAATGCACCCTATCAAATTCCCCACACTTGAATCATTGCTTGTCCTTAAGTAATGAATTAAATACTATATTTACTTAATCTCAATCAAAAGTCTCAAGTTAATTGAGTACAAGTAAAAACTAATCAATATCATCGATTCAGTGCACAAATCTTAACTTTATCATAACAAAAATGTTGTTTTCATATGTAAATCACATTGTTAATAAGGAAGTGACCAACCTTTATATTTGTTCAAAACTAGCAAAGTGAAAGCATGCTCTCTTGTTAAAACAAACACACACTTTAGAAAAACAAGGCATCCTATTCTAGATTCACATGAAAAATCATATAAAATGATCTCAAACATTTAATATCATATATAAGGGTCACTAAACACATACAAAGAATTCAAAAAAGAAAGAAAAATGAAAATTTTGTGAAGTTAGGAGTTGTTCAAGATTTAATCGATGTTTACCAAATCAAGGAAATCGATTGAATTCAAATATCACAATTAAAAATTCACTAAAAATAAAAATAATATTAAAATGAAACATTCAAATCATCATCCTAAGACTCGTAACAAACCAAGTGCAAAAGAATTGATTTTTAGCTACCCACACCTACACTTAAATTAAGCATTGTCCGTAGTGATCAAAAAGTAAAAGAAGCACAATAAGTGTAAGGAACAAAAATACTCCCATGAATTATGTAAGCCATAGAAGTCCTCGATGAAAAATATTGCAATATACTTTTACACCTACAAACTAAACAAGTAAAGAAAGTTAAAAACACTCAAAGTAAAACCAATTAAAATGCAGAAAAACTACAGATAAGGTTGAGTTGTGATAAGATTGAAATTTATTAAATTTTCATATGATTTAAAATGCTATTTCAATCTTATTTTATTGTTTAAATGCTT
>JAOXYD010021355.1:0-14598 GCA_028565735.1 Pinacopodium congolense
TAATAATATTGGTGCCACTTCTTCAACTTTTCAACCTCCTACACCAATAATAATTGATACTGGTAAATATTCTAGAGCTGATTTATTAATTTTGCAAAAACAAAAAAGACCGAGAGGGGATATGCCAAATTATAACTTGGAATTTGACACTTATTTAACTTCTTTTGAGTTTAGTGAATTTACAGCCTCTACATTTCCAATAATACAATGGTGGAAGGATCATTGTGAACAGTTTCCAGTGATGTCGGCCATTGCAAAAGGCATATTTGCTTATCTAGTTTCAACGGTTGTTGTGGAGCAAGCTTTTAGTGCAGGTGAAGATATTTTAGATGATTATAGATATTCAATGACTCTAGAATCTTTGGAGGTGCAAGCTTGTCTTGATGATTGAACGAAAGCAAAACGACAATAATAAGAGTTGACGAAACTAGATGCTTCGCAATTATACGATTTTGACACGAATATAACCGAAACTTGATACGAATCCGACGATGTTGCAGGTGAGTAGCTTTCTAAAAAAAGGTAAGAGAACTACGAGGGCTTTGATTTCTCGACTCGAGAGATGAGGATACGTAGGCAGCTTAATTTTTAAAATTAAGTTCAAGCCTATTATTTTATTTAATTATTTTCTTATAATTTATATTTGATTGTCATATATTTTAATTCATTTAACTTTATATTTTTATTTCCAACTTATTATATTTGACATTTTTTAATTTTAAAATTAAAAATTTTAAATTTGGAAATAAAAATTTGAAATTAATAAAACAATGATTATAGTTAAATCGGTAGTAAACCGTTGGTTAAATTGTAACCGTCGATTCTTAAACCGTACGCTTGCAGTTAGGTTAAGGTTTATAGATTTTCATAAACCGTAACTGAAGGTTTATTAACCGTGGTCAGGTCTATCCTAGATTTTGAATTCCATTTTGAAAGATATTGTTGAAGCTTTCTTATATACTACATCGATGGCTAATATATGGAAAGAACTAGAGGAGAAATTTGGCAAATGCAATGAACCTCCTCTATGCAAATCAAAAGAGAAATTAGCTCAATATCTCAAGATAAGTTGTTAATAGTGCATTACTTCACCAAATTGAAGTGTTTATGGGATGAATTGGCATGTTTAGCTCTGATTCCACAATGTGATTGTGAAGTCACAAAATTGATAAATGATCTAGAGTCAAATGATAAGTTCATGCAATTCCTTATGTGATTGAATATGGTATATAATGCAGTATGGAATCAAATTCTAGTGATGGATACCCTGTCAAGCATAAATAAGCTTATTTAATGATTTCAAGGGTTAAAAAACAAGGGGAGCTTAATGTGACATTTGCATAAGGAATAGAAAATGCTATGATAGCTAAAATTCAGGTGGATCAAGGTAATAAATCTAGAGGAAAAAGCATTTATAGAAGACAGATAAGTAACGATGATTTATTATGTGATTTTTGTAAAAAGAGGAGGCATATAATGGAGACTTGCTTTAAAATCCATGGCTATCCAAATTGGTTTAAAGAAGCAAAGGACAAGATGAGCATTTATTTAAATCAACCTTATGCAAATATGCTAGAATCTCCATTGAATAATGTAGAAAATGTATTGGATTGGAAAACTGATGTGGCAAATATGATACAGTACGAAATTGAAACTTATATCAAAGGTAAGGACTTGATAGCAAATAATGATAAGAATAAGATCAACTTTGTTTATTTTGAGGATTTTGCAAGTAGTTCTCTTACTTACGGCTAAAGTTCACTTGATAGTATTAAGCATGATTCCTGGATAATTGATATAGGTGCATCTAAATACATGTGTAATAACTTTAGTTTTTTCATTAAACCTCATCTTGTTGAAAAATGCATGTCTATTCATTCACCCGAAAGTAACATCAAGTATGTTGACTATTTAGGGGATGTCAGGTTTAGTTCCAACATTATCCTCACTTCTTCTTTGCATATACTTTCATTTAAGTATAATATGTTATTTGTTAATAAACTCACCATTACTATTAATACCAAATTTGAATTTTATGCGTCATTTTGTGTTATACAGGACCTTGTGAATAAATGTGCTCTAGCAATTAAAAAAATGATTGCAGGATTATACATTTTGGACAAAAATTCTTTTCACAATGACACTATACATCATTACTCCATTATGTTAGATATGTATTCAAATAATCTAGTCCAATTTTGTTTAGCTAATTTTGTTGATGTTTGGCACCAAAGATTAGGCTATCCTTTTACTATTGTACTTAAAAACTTGAATGATTCATCAAATAAATTGAATATTCAGATTTCTTCTAAGCCCTGTAATATTTGTCATATGTTAAAGCAAAGTAGACTTATGTCAACACCCAATAGTATACATTAACAAGATTTTTTAAAAACTGGTACATATGGATTTGTGGGATTATTACAAATAAGTTTCTATCAATGGAGCTCACTATTTTTGCTTAAATGAAAAACCTAAACCTCAGCTATTATTCAAAACTTCCATAAACTTGTTCATACCTAATTTCATGTTCTTGTGAAGGTCATAAGAACCAATAATGGGATAGAATTTACCAACCAAGCTTTTCAAACCATCTTTTCTTCTTTAGGAGTTTTACATCAAAGAACTTGTGATTATAGTCCATAAAAAAGTAAAGTAGTTGAGCGAAAACATAGGCACCTTTTAAATGTAGTAAGAGCCTTCATGTTTCAATATAGTTTACCTAAGAAATTTTGAAGTAATGCTATTCTTACTACCATATATGCCATCAATCAAATTCTAACTAAAATTATGTAATGGAAGTCACCCTATCACCTTCTTTATCAAAAGGAACCTAATTATTAGTTTATTAAAAGCTTTGGTTGCTTGTGCTTTCTAGAGCTTTTTAAATCCATTTTTATAGGATATGCTTTTGATAAAAAATCTTACAAACTTTATGATCTTTAAACATATATGGTATCCAGCTTTAAGGAAATTATCTTTTATAAAGAAATATTTTCTTTTAATTCTCAACCAAATAAAATTCTACAACCATATTTTCTTGTCACATTTCTTGATGATGTTTCTTGTCCTTCATCTACCGTTCAACCTACTTCGAATGATCAATCTTTTTAAACTATTCCAAACCACATTGCCCCTGTTGATTTTGAATCTTCTTCCATTCTTCTTGCACATAAAAGAAATAATAGAATTTTACATACACCTATTTGATTGAATGATTTTGCGTCACATGTTTAGTTTGATATCACTTTTCCTACTGTCGGTAATGCATATCATCCATCTATCCATACACCTCTAACTTATCCTTATCTTCTTTCCAGATATTACATCCACACACATATCATTTATTGCTAATCTGTCAACTATCAAGGAACCAAATTCCTATAATTAAGCTAAAATTGATCCAAAATAGATCAAAACTATGGAAGTTGAGCTAAAAGATTTAGAAAAACAATCATACCTGGGATTTAACTGAATTACCGAATGGTAAAAGAGATATTGACTCTAAATTGGTATGTAAGGTGAAGTTAAAATTAGATGGTACTATAAATTGAAGGAGTTGATTTTACGGATAGCTTTTCCTCAGTTGCCAAAATGGTAACTGTGAGGATTGTTTTAATCCTTGAAACTACCAGTAATTGGCCTTTACACTAACTGGACATCAATAATGCTTTTCTTCGTGCTATATTGGTGAAAATTTGTTTATGTTACCTCCTGAGGGTTATGTTAAAGCTAGTTCTCATCAGGTTTGCAAGTTAAAAAAAATCTTTATATGGCCTCAAACAAGCTTCTAAAGAGTGGAATTAGAAGTTAACTGCCAAGCTACATAGCTATGGTTTCCACCAGTCTCCTCATGATCCATTTTTTTTAATCAAGCCTCATTTAGTTAATTACATTACTTTAGTTGTTTATGTAGATGATGTTTTGATTCGACAGGTCAAGGCTTTTCTTCATCAAAAATTCACCATTAAAGACCTAGGTATATCAAAATATTTTTTAGGTTTAAAATTGGCCAGGTCAACTACTGGTCTTTATATCTATTAAACGAAGTATGTACTTGATATTTTAAATGATACATGTCTGATTGGTTCAAAAGCTGCTTTAACTCCTTTGCCTAGAGACTGTAGGTTTGATGATGTTGACTCCCCTCTCCTATCAGACCCTGACCAATATCGCATGCTTATTGGTCATATGTTGTATCTTGGCCTCACTAGACTAGATATTGTCCATGCCACACAACATTTAAGTCAATTCATTTAATCTCCAGTTGAATAGCATTAGTTTACCGCTGTCTATGCTCTTCGTTATTTGAAACAGTCCCCTCAAGAGGATTGTATCTACCTGTGTGGAACATTTTTACTCTCATTTCTTATTATGATGTCGATGGCCTCCTATCTATTTAGTAGTTGTTCATTGACCAAATATTGTATATTTTTTTGCAGTGCATTGATCTCTTAGAAGACAAAAAAATAGGCTCTATCTCATGGTCATCTGTAGAGGCCAAATATCGAAGTTTGTCAACCACAATTTGTGAATTACAATATATCTCTTACATTTTGCGTGATTTTTACATTGATGTATCTTTGCCTATTCTCCTCTAGTGTGATAATTAAGTTGCTATTCACATTGCTAAGAATCATGTTTTTCATGGACGGACCAAGCATTTGAAAATTTGATTGTCATCTGGTTCATAACCAATATAAACTAGGTTTTATTCAGCCTCAATTTTTTTCCTCCATGCAGTAGTCACAATCTTTTTACCAAGTCTTTAACTATACCTATTTTTAGTCATCTTTAGTCCAAGCTAAACTTGTGTGACTGGCACCAAACTCTACCTTGAGAGAGGGGAGTATGTAGCATACGTGAGAGCTGCAGCTTAGATTATTAGTTAGCTAAGTAATAATTACTTTATTGAGATAGTTATTTTAGGTACTTTAGTCTTTTCGGTTGTATTATGGAACTTCTTTATATTAACTTTTATAGATTACTTTTCCCTTTAGAGGGTTTCATTAATTGAATATACAGTTTTCCATATTCTTTGATTTACATCTTTAGTGTATGCTTGATTAAATCTCTTATTGTTTTTTGCCAAAACTGAATACATAGGATTCAGAAAAGGAATTAACTTCTTACATCCTAACTAGAGATTTTAGAACTATAAGATCACAAAAAAAATCTCACCTTAATCAACCTAGTTATTCTTTTTTCCTGTAGTATTTCATAGCTCGGGTGATGGACTAGTTTAGCATTGGATATTGGTGAGATGACAAGCTTTTGTTACTATGCCACTTAATATATTCAAGAAAAACTCCCGGCTTTGTTGACATGTCCACTGTTTTGGTCATCAGTAATGCACACCAAAATTCTCTTTCATCTCGCTTCTGTAACTATAATGCCTCTCTTTTTATCTTGTTCCTTTAACTCTAATGCTGCTTCAGACATTGCTTTTTCTCATACATGCTCCGGATTCCAAAAATAAATCTTGAAAGTTCTATTTTCTCCACCTTACTCCTTATATAACATTACATCATATACTATAATAATTGTTTTTTTTAAATTAAACTACAATAAGAAAAAAAAACTTCTCACCTATCTTCTGGAGAGTTGAAGATCAAATAGTATATTTAATAATAGCATATATAACCTTTTATTCTAACCATCGTTATTGAGTCTTAATAAATAATAATTCATGAGTAGTTTTATTTGAAGAGAAGAAAGGAAACAAGGCAACCTTGTTTAGAATATAAGTAGGGACCTATGATTAGTCCCTAAATATTGTTTCAATTAGGAGTCGCTATCAACCTTGTACCTTGAATCTACATAGTTAACTTGCCTCGTTATTATTAAAATTACTTGTTTAAAATGTTTATTCCTCATGTGATTGTTATTTTTATGTTAATTATTGAATGATAAATAAAGAGGAGTTTGGGAATACAAAATTCCCAAGGATGTTATGCCTTCAAAAGGATATGATTTATGCCTTTAGTTTTATTGCTTAGATGATAAGACCATATACATAAATCATGCATCTATCTCACACAATCTGAATGAAAAATGTGTTATAAATGCCACCTTTGGCAATATTAGTTCACCGAGTATAAAATGCAACGATCCATTAGATTATGACACTTAAATGAACTAGTTATCTTAAGAAGCATCAATAACTCTGAAGGTGAATTAAGATATTAGGTATTTTAAATTCCTTATACTCCGTCTCTAATGCACAAAAATATTAAGATAAAAGATGCTCTCTTAAATATTAAGACCAACTAATGAGTTTAACCAACATATAAATATTTTTGATAAATTAGAAAATATATTAATAAGGAACAAAGGTAACTATACAAGGGAAAAGAAATATCTGGAAAGTTAGGGGCAAGAGCCTAAAAAATCACCCAGCTATATAGACAAAACAATCTAAAACCAAGAAAATGACCTGATGAAGAAACAACATAATTAAAGAGAAAACCAAATAGAGAAATTTCAGCACCCTAATCAAAGATGCAATCTCCAGTGCATCAAGCAAAAGAAACTAGCAACGGTAGTACAGGAGCAAATTGTAAGCCAAACTAGATGAGACTTTGGCTATCCTTTGGAGCTCCCTTTGCTAAAGGGAACTAGTTGATGATGAAGACTCATGTACTAACTTGATAGACCTGGATGATATTGAATTATTCCTGCTACATATATTCTTGAAATTACTAGTCTAGTGGCAATCTAAAGGATGAAGAGGGTTAGATTCAAGTTTCACAAACTTAACATCCGGGATAGTTCTCTTAGTCGACTTCCTCTTCCTATTGAAATAAGTGGCATAAGGCATGTTTTGATACATTCTAAAAGGTTCTCCTATGTCCTTCCTCTTCTTTTGAGGATTTCCACCTAGAGACTCAAAAGTTTTATTCTTGCTCAGACCTACTGCATCTTTTACTAAGACCTGATCTCTTTTATTCTTAACATCTGCACCACCTACATTTATGAAAAACCTACAAAATAAAGTTAGAAATAAAAAAACACCTTAATTTGAACTGAGGATTTCAGTGATTTGACAAATCAATTTGGTAGTAAAGCTCTAAGTATCCATAGCTGAATTATTGAAGGTTAAGAATACTACCTCTCATCAGTTTTTGAACTGAGGATTTCAGTGATTTGATAGATCAATCTTAGTAGTAAAGCTCTGAGTATCTATGGCTGAATTATTAAAGGTTCGATTATTTTGTTTATGCCAAATGTTGTAAATACAAGTTGTGGCAATACATTCGAACTGGTTCATGTCAATGTGTTTATGAAAGGAAGGGTTCTAAAACTAGTAGAGGATGGTAGGGAGAGTAAACTGGGTATGACGGTTAATTTGAATGTAGTTTAAGACGGATAACCAAACTGTTTTTGAATAAGTACATTCAAAGAACAAATGGTCTATCAACTCATTATCCAAGAAGTACAAGGAACAAAAATTTGGAAAGTAGGAGAAGGCTAACTTGTCTCTTGTTTGAATTTTATTTAGAAAGATTAGTCAAAGAATAAAAGTCTGTTTGGGGCAAGCTTTCTTATGGCAAACTAGGTTAAACTGAGGGGCCTGAGAGAGAGGGGGTACCATACGCTCTATTTCTTTCTGTATTAAGGTCTTGTTTTTCTATTTATTTTTTTTCTAAATATAGAAACAAAAAAGTATAGAAATTGAAAAAACATCACACAAATACAATATAAAAATCGAAAATTAATATTAAAAATTATACAGAAATCAATGAAAACATATAAAAACAAAAATAGAAAATAGAAAATGGAAATGGAAAACTAAACCAAACAGACCCTAAACTTTGCTTTACCTTCTAAGAATGTGTGGCCCAAGTCATCCTACTGAGTGGTTATAAATGAAGATGTGCAAGGGATCTAAGATAGTAGCTAATAACTTCGCATGATTTGTTGATTATGTTTATGTAATCATAAATCCAATTATATGTTCAATTTGGAATGACCTAAAGAGAGCAAGTTCTCCTTAAGTATTTACTAAAGGGAAAAAGGAGCTTAAACAACCAATAAGTGGCTAAGTTGTTACATATGGGAATATCATTGGTTGTACTCACTACTTATAAAAATGGATTAGATACTCAGTGTTTATAAAATTGGATCAAACTAGCCAATTTAACTTGGTTTACTTAAAATCAATCAGTTAGTCGATCAAGTTTTGTATAAAAATTGGTAGGTTTGAAACCAATCAATAACATGTAAACATGTCAATTCAACTAGTTATTACCAATTAGTAGGATTAGTAAAAAAAAAAGGGTTTGATTAATCCTTTTCTTCTTTCCCTCATCTTCATTCCCATACTCATCTTTGCCCTTCTTTATTTCACAAACTCTAACTCTCTCTCTCTCTCTCTCTCTCTCTCTCTCTCTCTCTCTCTGGTTTAGCTCCATTAATGTCGTTTACACTGGTCTCTCACTAGTCTCTCTCATTAATTTAACTCCATCATTAGTCTCTCTGTCATTGGTCATTCTCATTCTCATCTAATGTTGTGTTTACTAGTCAATGATCTCTCTCTCATTGGTCATCCTTATACCCATTTAAGGCTGCATTTGTAGGTGTTTTGTTAAGCTAATTCTAACCACATTTTCTCCTTCAAGTAATGTCATTTCCCACTAATGTTTACATTGTTTAAAAAATTGGTTATTAACACTATTGTTAACAGTTTACACATCTACTACATGTTGAGTTTTGTGTTCTACACAATATAAATCCAAAGCGTAACACTATTAAGTTTTGCGTTTTTATAGTTTTTAAAAATAAGTTGTTTTTAGAAGTTAAAAAGCAAATTATTTCTAATTTATAGTTTTTAAAAGATAACACAGCTTGATTCGTAACACAAATTGTTTCATACATTGTTTAAAATAAAAATATATTATTACAAAATTTATTAATATTTTTCATGTGTTTTTTGAATTTCCAATATAATAAAGAAGACTCTATTACTAGAAAAGGACTCGGGAAAACATAACTTCTTCTATTCTTGGTAAAGTTGATCTAGCATGGAATTATTTTTTTTGTTACTTAAATATTTGATAGAAATATTCAATATAATTATATGTTTTACAATAGAATATTTAAAGGTAGAGGAATTTATAGAATGAAAGAATATTTTTCTATTATAAAGAGTAATATTGCTTCTTGTAAAAATGTACCATTTGATGTATGTGAGACAACTGAAAATTCTTTAAAAGAACAAGTAAGATAGAAAAAAATTATAGAGGTTCATAATATTTATTTTAGAGATGATGAAGTATAACAAGTATTAAACAAAGGAAAAGGTAAGCAACTATTAATATATATTATTATTTTCCTTCAAGAGGTACTCTCGATTTTCAACTGATTTTAAAAAGTATCTTGCATGATATTAATGTTATTTTATATTGTTAAAGAGTTTGGACTAGATAGTTTTATCACTCTGGTATTCCTTTGAATACTCTAATTTTGCTTTATTTTCAAAAAGTAATATATGCTGCAATAACAATAGGCCTTAGATTTAAGACACCTTTTATGAGATTCATGCACCTTTACTTTAAAATTTGAAAAAAAAAAGTCAATTGGTTATAGGTTCATATAAATCTAGATTGGGAATAATAGGATGCGCTATTATGATAGATAGTTAGATTGATCAAATATAAAAGGACTTTAATCAATTTTTTGATTTATTGTCATATTAAAACAACTTTTATTAAGTTTATATATGCTTTTAATATGGTAAAATGTATTCATACTTTCTTTGTAATATTTTCTTAAATTGTCAAGTGGGTTGATCCAAATAATGTAGGACATTTCATTACAAACTATATGGCTAATTATGTATCGATTGAATACTTGTTGAGATCAAAGTAAGAGCATATTTATTGGTCTCTGTATACTATTCATTGTATCAGTTTTATTTTAAAAGATATTAAATGTATGTTTCATATTTTTAGTCTTACTTCATGTGTATTTAATATCACAATATTTGTATATAATCATCCGAATTTTTTGTTTATCTTGGTTAAGAAAGTAAGAAGATTGGGCTACAACAATACATCCTACTGCTACTAAATTTGAAACTATATTTATAACTTTATTAAGTTTTTATAATCACTAACTAGTACTTCAAAATTTAATGATAAGTAAACACTTTTTAAGTCATAAGTTATCAAAAAGTGAGAAAGAAAAAGAAATTTATACTATAATCTTAGATAATAAATTTTGGGAGGCTTGCTTAACTATTATGATGATTATAGCTCCACTTATAAGAATTATTGTTCAAATGAGAAACCATCTTTAAGCTATATATATGATGGCATGTACAGGGTTTGGTGAACAATTATGAATTTTTTTCAAAGGGACGGAGAAATTGTACAAGATTTATACATATATTTTTGACTAATGATGGAATAGACATCTTACTTAAAAGATTCACTTAAGAGTTTATTTTCTCAATCCTTATTACTTACATAATGAATATGCATTGCAAATAATATAATGAAACATATCTTTGATGTGCTGGAACATAAAAGTATAATTTTTTTAATGGAAAACAATTAAATGCATCAAATCAAATTAGATTTTATTATGAAAATTTAGGAATTTTTGTCAGATTATATGCAAAGAGAGAATCTATAATAAAAAATGCATTTGATAAGCTTTTATAATTTTAGTTTCATTTTTCACTTATTAATAATATATTTTAATATTTATACTATAACTCTTAATTTAAAATACAAATGAGTGATAGCAATTGTTTAATAAAAATACTTTACCTTTAAGAAAACTTGTCATTAGGCTCCTAAATTAAATGACTTGTACATCAAGCTGTAAATGTAATTTGAGTATTTTTGGACGTATTCATATTTAAATGTGAAATCGTTTGGAGCACCAAAGACTTATTGACCTTGTTTATTTTATTTATAATCTAAAGATGAAGAATAGATATTTTATTGATTGAATATGATTTCTAAGTCATTTTATTTTTATTATTAATTTTAATAATTTTTTTACTTATTTAGAACATTTAATAAGAAGAGAATATATAGTCCAATTGATATTGAATGCATTGATTATACTAACTTTTGAATTGAAGAAGAAGAATAATCACTTCACCTTAATTATCTTTTTGACAAATAAAAATAATAAAATGAGGAACATCTATTAACAGTTAGTTGGTATCTTATTTTTAAAGTGTGATATGTTATTTTAAAAAATAATTTCATATATTATTGATCTATAATTTATTTAAATATGGTAGAATATGTTAATGCAAGTGCTTTGGATAAATATGTAGTTTGCAATTTTTTACATATTGCTTGAAGATTTGGAATTGTTGACAAAAATGAGATACAATCTTCTTCATAAGCACAGTTTTAATTATTACTATTATTTTAATATTTTATGTTAGATTTAATTTTAATTATAATTACTATAATTGCTTATACATTAATAGATATTAGTGCTTGTTTCTATTTTAATTATACATTTAATTTATATAATATATTTAATTTATTTTTATAATTTACAAATCTTATTTCCCCATCTCGATTCAATACCGATTTTATAATGATCTAATACTAATTAAACATCTAACTTCATACTTTTCTCTTCACTTTGATATCCAATCTAGTTTTTAAAATATTAGTTCTACTTTGTTAACGAAGCATTCAAATCCATTTTTAATTAGCCAGTCAGAATTATTCGTTAATCTTGTTTAACTCATCAGAGAAAGACAGTGGACGCCAGCTCTTTTATTCGTTGGATGTGTTTTGTACAGGAAGACAATTAATTAATTAGGCTATGGAAAAAGGGGTTGGAGTAAAAGTCTAAAAAAAATGACAACATTTAATTATGTTCAAGTGATTCCAATGGTCATACAGTTTTAAACTGTTATTCACATAGATCATATCCGTTAATTTGTTAAGAAATTTATATAAATCGCTTAATTTATAGATTATTACATACATTCAAAATTTAATCAATGCATATTTGAAAATTAACTCTATTAGTTCAGAATTCTTATATTATTAAAAAGAAATTTTAGTAAAAATCATACAATAAGAAACTTTAGAAAAAATCATAAAATAAATTTGCCATTTACCTTTCAGACAACTATCAACAACTTAACTGGTGACGAAAAGATTTAGAGGGACTATAGTTTCACATTTAGCTTGTGGAAGTTGTGATTAAAGCGTAATCATGTTAATCATCACTGGTTGCAATGTCCACGGCAGATATGCAAGATATTTAGATCCAAATGAAGCTTACTAATCTGGAAAGAGAAAAGCAAAGGCGGTTGCCTCCAGCAATAAAGCATTTATAGGGAAACTATCATAACATACCATCGAAATCGCAATCGTCTACTGTGTACATATATATATATATATATATATTAATGGTTCGGAACGAGACGAGGTGCTACCCGAAGAATTTATTTTGAACTTTTCATAACAGAAAATTCAAGTGGTCATATCTCAGAGACTACCTAGCTCAATACATCTGTTTGCTGCTTTCGACACCATACTTGGATTAGTTTGTGTCTACCATTTTCCAATTACTTAATAGTTAAAAGTTGCAATTCTTTCAAACAAAAATGTGTGTTTTAAGCAGATTATCTTACACTTTTAATCTTAATCTCGCAAGTGACTTGAAATGTGATGGCTTTTTAGGACTTGACATAAATTTTAGTGGCAAGTGCCATTATATCCTGCCCGAAAGCCTGCCAGTGATTAGGAAAAGTGAATAACCATGCATGCAGACATCATTAGTTCACGTCTTATAACATATTGCTTTGTCCGTTAGCTCTAGTTAGTTGCCTGTGGGATGGGAAGGATTTCACTTTTTTGGTTTAAAACGTATTTCATTGGTTTATTTTAATTCACAATCTCAATTTTCTTAACGGCAATGAATGAAATGTTTCCATAAGTTTTATTTTCAACTAAACTAAATAAAAAATAAAAAAGATGACAAATTATTCATTTCAAAAAATTATATGATTTTGTCTCACAAGAATCTTAAACAATTAATTATAAATTTCATAAAAGGAAATAAAACTATCAAAAAGATATGTAATAAGCATCTTGAAATTCAATTTAAACAAAAAGGAATTGATATAGTGATAATAAAATAGAAAAATAATCCTTAATGAGTTAATTCGCTCTTGAGGATTAATAATGAAACAAAAAAATTAATCACTAATAACTTTTACTAATCGAAAACATACATTTCGTACCTGGACAAAAGACTATACTTTTGTAGTTCTCAATTCAATTTGATTCGTATTAAAACTAGCTGTAAGATTTGATGTTAGATTTCTGTCGTTTAGTCCGCTTATAAGCATCTTAGGACCTAAATAAAATCGTAAGCCAGTCAATATCTCATATACTAACCCTTATAATTAAGGTCAAAGAAAAGATCTTTATATGCTTCCAGAGCTAATAATAACCTCCGGCAAAACTAGGAAGTTGGCATGCAAGGATGTAAATAGTTATATTAAGCACAAGAATCAACTACATCATCATATTTGGATAGGCTTTAACATCATCAAAATTAATATTATTTAGCATACCTTTACCAACGCAGCTGAGTAATCAGGGACGCAAATCTCTGTTCTTTTGCCTAGTGGGAGTCATTTGGACACTAGCCTCGGCTTCACTTTCATTCACAAATTTGTTCGTTTTGTGGTTAAGTAACGAAGTAAAAAAGACAGAAGTCATCTAAAGAATTTCGAGCGGAATTATATTCTTAAAATGTAAGGAAAAGAAGGCACTGACTGTGACAACGGAGCTTACTAATAGATAACGAAAAAGTGAGAAATCACAAAGTCGAACCGATGCAAAATATCCTAAATCGCAACACATATAACAAATTTGACGCAGATAAGTTACTACTGCATGGCAAACTACCTAGGAAACCTAAGTGGTCCCGTGATGATTTCCTTTTACAACCCCAAGGTGAAAAATAAAAAGAAACTCATGTTAAGAAGAAAGAAATCTCGTGCAGTGATATCTAACTAAGTTAAATTTGAGTTGAAATTAAAAAGAAAAGTTCTTTGCTTTTCATATTTGTGAAGGAGGACGAAGCTCCAAGAAAACGAGTAGGATGTCCCAAATTCTAAGTGGGCAAGTGAACATGCAGAATGGAAGGTCCCAAATGGCTTCCTTTATTCCTCCATACCCATCATATAACGTTGTCATCCACAACTTTTCTATTTCTATTGTAATCATTAACCCTAAGTGACCCTACCTTGCCTTGTAAATTCGGACACCGAACTAGTATTCGTCTGCTTCTTTTGAGGAGTGTTAAAGACGATTAAGTTTTATGATTATTTTACTGAAAATATGCGTCGTTTCCCTCTTAAATTGTATAACCATGTACTAATCTTAACATGTTTCCAAATTAGCTTTACTCTGAAAAAAAAAAAAACGAGTGGTTAATATGAAATGTAATAAAAATAGGTTAATGTCATTGTATAGTTCAAGTTAATGAATGATTCATAAGCGGAAAGAAAAAAGTAGAAAAATTACAAATTTAATAACCGATTGATAATATTTTTATTTTTATTTCTTAGTTTAATATTCTTTTTTAAATATTTAT
>JAOXYD010021366.1:0-14597 GCA_028565735.1 Pinacopodium congolense
TCGCCTCCATCTCTAATAGGACTGGACTCAGTTCGGGAAAATCGGAGATACGATGAAGGAAAGACCAAGAGCAATAGCTATGTTGCTATTTTAGCTAGGAAAAAGAAGAACTTTCTTGCTGTTTCGAAATTACTTGAACCAAATTAGGAAGATTTTTAGCCCCAATAAAAAAGGAAAGGGTATTTTCAGGGACTAGCCTTTTTCTCATTACTTAAGAGGGTAATTCCTCACACATAATTAAGGGAGTCATTAGGATATTACCAAAACACTCTCCCTCATGTGAGAGGGGGGTGTTTGGGGTTCTTTCAGAAAGGCCTCTTAATCTTGTTTTAAAATAAAAAACAAGGGAGCCCTTAAATTCCTCCTCACATAAGGGGGTGTTTTTATAATTAATATTAGGGAGCCCCCTAATAGGACAACTCTTCAATAAAAAGAAGAAAATGTGAAATATATATATATATATATATAAAAGGGAAATAGCACGACAAAGTAGGGACAATTGCTCTATAGAGATCTCGAAAGCTTTCTTGGAACTCCATAAAATACAATGAACGAGGAACACTCTTAAGATATCATTATATCTATGTACTGTCATTTCAATCTTTTTGCAAAGAAGTCTTTGTTAGCGAAGTAATAATTTGAACAAATGGGGGCTCGCTCAAACACCCCCTCACATGATGAGGGTGTTTTGGTAATATCCTGGAAAGAAGTAGCAGCAAAAGTTATCAGTGGTTCTTCCTTCTTATTTCATCCATATATAAGAGTTGCTTGATTCGCTTCCATCTCTAATAGGACTGGATTTAGTTCGTGCAGATCAGAGCCACAACGAAGGAAAGGCCAAAAGCAATAGCTATTCTGTTATTTCATTTGGGAAAAAGAAGAAATTTCTTGATATTTCGAAATTACCTGAACCAAATAAGGAAGATTTTTAGCCTCAACAAAAAGGAATGGGTATTTTCCGGGACTAGCCCTTTTCCTATTACTCAAGAAGGTAATTCCTAGCACATAATTAAGAAAGCTATTAGGATATTATCAAAACACCCTCCCTCATGTGAGAGTGGGTGTTTGGAGGTTTCCTCATAAGGGCCTCCTAGTCTTGTTTTAAAACAAAAAAACTAGGGAACTCCATGAGAGAGTCCCCAAACGCCCTCTCTCATATAAGGGAGATGTTTTTGGTAATATCAGAAAGCCCCATAGTAGGACAACTCTTCAATAAAAAGAAAAAAAGGTAATATATATATATATATATAATGGAAATAGTATGAAAAAGTAGAGATAATTGCTCTATAGAGATTTCGTAAACTTTCTTGGAACTCTATAAAATACAGTAAACGAGGACCATACTTAAGATATCATCATATTTATGTATTGTCATTTCAATATTTTTGCAGAGAGGTCTTTGCCAGTAAAGTAATAGTTTGAATAATGAGGGCTCCCTGAAAGCCCCTAAACACCTCCCTCTCATATGAGGAGGGTTTTTTGGTAATATCCTGGAAAGAAGTGGTTGCAAATGATATCAGTGGTTCTTCATTCTTATTTCATCCATTTATAAGAGTTACTTGATTCGCTTCAATCTCTAATAAGACTGGCCTCAATTCGAAGAGATGGGAGCCACGATGAAGAAGAGAGTAAGAACGATAGTTATGCTACTATTTCAATTAGGAAAAAAAAAGAGCTTTCTTGATGTTTCGAAATTACTTGAATCAAACAAGGAAGTTTTTTAACCCTATAAAAAAAAGAAGGGGTATTTTCGAAGACTAGTTCGTTTTCCATTACTCAAGAAGGCAATTGCTCGCACGTAATTAAGGGAGCCATTAGGATATTGCTAAAACACTCTCCTTCATGTGAGGGGGGTGTTTGGGGTTTCCCTAATAAGAATTCCCTAATCTTGTTCATTATAAAATACATACTAACTCAAAAGAGAGATAAAACATACCAACTAAAACAAACGAGTTTTAAGAGAAAGGACTAGAAAGAAATTGAAGTGGCAGGAAGATCTTTTTATCAAAATCCACATGAAGGGAAGTTTTCATAGCCTGGAGTAAGGGAGATATTAAGTATTTTTTATGATTTCAGATTAGTTACAAATGAATAATCCAGATTTAAGAGACATTTCCACTCCTCAAGGCATCAGGTATTCACTGAATTAGCCTAATCATAGTGTAATTTCAGTGATTATAATTGTATGTGATATTCATAGACCCCTATTTCTATACACCATCTATTGATTGTACAAAATTACGTTTAAACTCGTAGCCTAGAAAATAGGAGGTTAAGAATATGAAATAGAAAAACATATAAAATACCTCAGCAGCAAATGCTTTTGTAACACCATACCCTAGATCTGAGAGAGAATTTTCTTGGTTTTCTACACAAGGTCATTGCAACATTCAAAACCTTTGACTAATGATAGTATCGATAGATTATGAGAATCCAAAGATCATGACGAAGGAGCAAGTAAGCTTACCTCATAATGAATGATGTACATTCATGAAGAGTTTTATAGTCATTGAGTTAATATTTTGAATTTAACTATATAAAGATTTAAGTTCAAAATGAAGATAAGATATGTGTTAACAAGTAAAAAGATTCTTTGTAGTACTCTTAAATCCTTTAATTGTTAGAATTATAAACAATAATCTAAATGCGTGATTATTGCTATTTATACATATGTAATGATCCTGTTTATAGATAATCTTTGTGATTAAATTGAATTCTAACATGAGATAGACTAGGGAGTTAATAGTGGCGTTAGCTCCCTTAGTCAATGGTGGGTCTCATATGAGACCCACCTCCTTTTTAAAATTAAATTTTCATTTATAATTTATAATTTTTTTCATTTTTTGTCTTTATTCAAGGATATATTGGTCATTTCCTATTATTTTTAATGTACTTTTACATTTTTACCTTTGACCCCTTTATAAATTTACAATTTTACCTTTAACACATTTATTTTTTGGTCCTTGTCCCATTTATGAAATTACAAAAAAATCAGGGAGGTGGCCTTATGTTGGCTTCTTAGTTATTTTCTTCTAACATTGGTATTAGAACCAAGTTTATATATGCATGCTAAAATAATGATTGAAATTATCTATTGATTATTTTGAAATAAGTTATGATGATTTATGAAAACCCAAACATATCATGAAGTTGGATATGCTATGTTTCCTTCTATATTATATTGTGTTTATACGTTTTTCTATAACACATTAATTTATGATATGTTCTTCAAATGTGCGCTTTATTCTTTATGCTTCTCAAATTGAAACCAATTTAAAGTTGGTTTGAACTAAAGAGAGTACTTGTACTTAGATGCTTTATAGTTTAAGATAAACCCTGATTTACTATTTTTTTTCCTAAGTGCATACTTAATAGCTTGTTTTGTTAAACTCTTGTCTAATTAACTTCAGTGTAGCTTATGAATTACAGTGGAAATAGGAGTTAGGAAACATAAATATTGTTGTTGATTGTCTGATTAGTGAACAATTGATTCATTGGAGGTTTTCTTCTCCAATGTTTCTTTTGTTCCTTGAGATTTTATAACTAGATCAGAAAAATGATAGAAAATAGAATCGAAGGATGTGATCTATAAAAAATAACAATGCATGCACCTGACTTGTCTATTTTTTTTCTCATCTCTTTTTCGTTTCTTTTTTTTTGTTTTTGTTTTACTTGCTTCATTTCCTCTGTTATCTATATGTCCTTGCCAGTCTCTAAGGCATCGTTGATCTATAATGAATGAATGACGCCTTAGAGACCCACGAGGGACATATAAGTAGCAGAGGAACCGAAACAAGAAAAATAAAAACAAAACAAAAAAAAAGAAAAAAAACAAAATTGAGATGCAGAAAAAAAAAGTCAGGTGTGTGCATTGTTATAACTAAAATAAACTAATTAGTTTAGTTATATAAATTAGAAATTAGCTTCTAATTAGATAAAAAATTAGAAATAAGTTTTCTAATTTATGTAAACTATTTTATCTGGTTAAAAAAACTTTAAAAATAAGTTTCTAAATTAAAATAAAATTAGGAATTACTTTCCTAATTAGATTAAAATTAGAGATTAGTTTTTCTAATTAAAGTAAACTAATTTGTTTAGTTAAAATATAATTAGAAAGAAGTTTATAAAAACAAAAAAATTAGAAATGAGTTTTCTAACTCTATTAAACTAATTATTTTAGTTGAATTAATATTAAAAATAAGTTTTCTAATTAAATTAAACTAACTTGTTTAGTTGAAATTATAAAGAAGTTTCATTAGAAATTATTTTCTAATTAAAATAAAAATTATAAAATTGATTAATTCAACTATAATTTGAATTAGAAATAAAAATTAAATTAAATTAAAATTATTGATGCATTTAATATGATTAGAACTGAGTTTCTAATTAATTCTAAATTCATAGGATAATTTGATTAGCTCAATAAGTAAATCATTAAGAGAATCAATTGAGTTCGTTTTATGAGTATGGGTTCGCTATGTTTTAGGCAAAATAATTTACGTATTTTGTGATTTTTGGTTTTTTTCCGTATGTAATCGTTTGATTCCTAAATTTTCTTTTAGAGAGATGCCCATTATAAAGAAGACACTTAGACTTCTCCATACTGAGGCATTGATGAGACGTGCTAGTAGCATGTTTGCAAGATTATTCTATATGAATTTGTTGCCTAAGAAGGCCTAACATAGCACGTTCTATCCATCAATAACATGATGCAAGAGTTTTACTTTGGAGGTTGTTTTGTGTATACACAAGTTGAAGTAAAATACATGCCCTTACTTTCAACTTTACCTCAATTTAAAAATGAACTGCTAATAATGTTTTGAAATAATAAAATATCTAATGAGAAGACTTATAATTTGTTAATGATGGCATTTATGAAAGAGATTCGAAGAAGGGAATTGATAAAGACTTTGTATCTTATAGGTCTTTCAATGGAAATACTAGGAGCTATTATGTATCGAGTTTCGTGAACTTTATTATGTAAACTCATTAACTCTTTTTTATGTAGGGTTTATTAACTATAGAAATTTCATAGATTATAGTGAAATTGAAGTAATATGCTGTTTATAAGAACAAAGACTTGATATTTGTGTAATATGTTTATATGTGTTATACATTGGAATTTGTCTAAAGTATGGTAATTAGGATTTGATTGTTCCATGAATGATGATTGAATACATTAGTAGACTTTTGATTTTATAAACAATCGTGATCTAATTATTTACTATATGAACGATTTATATGACATTAACATACACATATTTCTTTCTTATTATAGAAATTTAGTGTTTTGACAATAGCTACTGCTTCAAAGAATATTGCGGATGAACTCAATAGAGGTGAGAAATTAAAAGATGATGATTATGAAATCTAGATTATAAAACTTCAATATATGTTAGAAGAGCAAGAGGCTCTAGGGCCTTTGAATATAATCATGAAAGTTCTTAAGGAGGGCAATATGACCCAATATAAAAAGAATTGTGATGCATGCTAGCTGTGGAAGAAGAAGAATTCATTGGCTCATATTACGTTATTGAGCAGCATGGACAATGGCATCAGGTGTGAGTTTCTAAAGTTTGAAACTGCCAAGGACATGTGGTCCGCATTGGTCACACATTTTGGAGGTGCTTCAGTGACCAAAGTGAGGTTACTTACTATTAAGTTTGATATTTATAAGAAGTGCTCAAATCATACCATGCGAAAGTACCTGAGGCAAATGTCTAACATAGTAAATGAAAAAAGAGTAAGAGATTTAACCACTTTGCTTAGGACTTCAAGAAAGTCAATTTGAATCAACAAGGAAAGGGAAAGTATCCCATTAAGAAGAAGAACATGAATTGAGTGCAGTACTAAAGGCCATTTTGCACAAAATTATACCGAGTAAAAAAAGGTACATCATTATAGTACAAACATTTGTTTAATAAATGTTTCTTTTTATGCTTTTCTGGTTGAATCATATCCTTTTTGGATTGCAGAGTCAGGAGCAATTACCATGTAACAAAGAATAGAGATTCCTTCTTTAAGTTTCAAAAAGTCCTACATGGAAGTTGATGGTTTTATGTAGGTGACAATTTTAAAGTTACTATACAAGGGATTGACATATATAAGTTAGTCATGCGTGGTGGTTGACCTCTCATCTTACATGAAATTTTATATGCTTTATAGATTCGTCAAAATCTTCTTTCTGTATTGATGTTAGTTAAACTTGGTTTCCGAGTAAACTTCTATAATGATGGAATGGATTTGTTTCTTGGATCTATTTATTATGGTAATAGTTTTATTTATGATGGCTTTTTTATCCTAGATGTTATGAATGAAAATAATAATATTAGTTATGCATTATCTACATCTACTAACTCTAACATTGATGTAACTTTGTGACGTGCTAGACTATGTCATACTCGTCAAAATCGAATAAGTAGATTGGCTAAAGAAGGATTTTTAAGTAATCTAAGTCATGTAGATCTACCTATGTGTAAACATTGTCTAGCTGGTAAAATGACATGAAAGACATTTGGAAAGGGAACACAATATTTATATCCATTATAATTAGTTCGTTCTAGCATTTGTGGTCTAATAAATGTAAGGGATAGATATAGGACAATCTATTTCTTCACCTTCATAGATGACTATATTTTGTATGGTCACATCTATTTGATTTCTTATAAATCAGAAGCATTAGATTGTTTAATAACATATATGAGTTTGGTTTAAAATCTATTAAATAGAAAAATAAAATCAATATGGACTAATCAAGGACAAGAATACTTGTCCTATAAGTTCAAGGCTTTATGTTATAGGAAAGGAATAGAAAGGCAATTAATAATTCTTAGAACCCCACAATAAAATGATGTTACCAAAAGATGAAATAGGACGCTATTGGATATGATTAGGTTATAAAGGCTCCAACAAATTTACCAATAACTTTTTAGGATGATGCGTTGCTAACAATCACTTATATTCTTAATCGTGTGCTCACAAAATCAATTACGAGCATCTTATAAGTTCTGAATTGGTAGGAGATATGATATGTCAAGTCTCAGACCTCGGGGGTGTGCAATCTATGTTCATGATCTCTCTTACAAACATAAGAAATTATACCCAAGAGAGAAGAAGATTATCTTTATCTTAGAATACTCAAAAGGATATGTGTTCATTGGTGAACAAGGTAATAAAGGAGTAATTGACTCTGAATCATGAGATGTAACATTTTTAGAGAAAGATTTTCCAAAGTAGGACGAAATCTAAAAAGGCCTATTATTATAAGAGACCCTTATTCAACATGATTCTGTTATGAAAAATCAAGAAGAAGAACTTCAACCAAGTAAGATTAATTACATTGAAAGTTTCCATATGATGATTAATATAAGCAAGAGCAATCAGACCAATTTGAGCTTGTTTTCAATGAACCTTGTTTAGGACAAAGTAATTCAGGAATGATTCCCTAACGTCATTTTTAGATCAAAAGGGAAATTAATATGATTGTCTAACAAAGGGAAGATGAGTCAAGGAACATAAATGAAACTCTTACCGATCTTGCTAAAAAAAATGGATGAAAGCAATAAAAGAAAAAAAATGACTTCTTTAAGCTTTAATCAAGTATGAGACTTGGTTGATCTCCTTGAGGGTGAAAAGATATTGGGAAAAAATGTGTTTTCAAAATAAAATGAAAAACTGATGGCAATATCTAAAGATACAAAATACACTTTGTAGCAAAAGGATATACAGAATAGAAGGGAACTGATTATGAGGAAACAAATTTTCACTTGTTGTGAAGTTTGTTTCAATCCATCTTATCCTGGCTATAATAGTCATTATAGATCTTGAATTACATCAAATGGATGTAAAGACTAGTTTTCTCAATGGATAATTAGAGGAAGAAATCTATATGGAATAACCTAAAGGTTTCGTCAAGGAAGACCAAGAAAAGAAAGCATGTCAATTATTAAATCAATTTATGGCTTGAAGCGATCTTCAAGGCAATGGTATATTTATTTTCATAATGTAATAAGTTCATATGATTTTTAGATGATAGATGAAGACCATTGTATATACGTCAAGAGATCTAAAGATAAATTTGCGATTTTATCTTTATACGTAGATGATATATTGATTGCTTGTAATTATTATATGTTCATTAAGTAAATCAAAGATTAATTATTTGAGTTTAAAATGAAAGACATGGATGAATTAGCATACATTCTTGGAATTAATATTTCAAAAGATTATTCAAATATTTCTTTCTTTCTTTCTTAAGCGACGTATATTTAAAGAATCCTTGAATTAGTTCATATGCAAGATTCCAAGCTAATAGATAATCCTGTTGCTAAAAATAAAGGCCTTAGTAAAATATTTTGCCTGTCTACACCATAAGAAAGGGAACAAGTGAAGAAAATTCCATACTTTAGTGCATATGGGAGTCTTATGTAAGTAATGATGTGTACAAGACCAGATATCTATTATACTATTGGGATGGTGAGGAGATATCAATCAAATCGATGACAAATACATTAGAAAGTAGTAAAGAGAATATTATTATATCTAAAGGGTACAAAGAACTATGCGTTATGTTATCAAGACAATGACCTACATATATAAAGGTATACGAATGTAGACTAGAGAGGAGATTTAGATGAAAGAAAATATACTTTTAGATATGTATTCTTACTCAATAATGGAGCAATATTACAAAAAAGTAAGAAACAATCCTCAACTACAGTGTTTAAGATGGAAGCTGAATTTATAGCATTCTCAGCTACAGTATAAGAGGCTGTGTGAATCAAAAGTGAATTGATCTAGTGACCATCAACTGTGATAGCCAAGTTATAATCGCTCATACAAAAGAAACTAAATTTCACTGTAAAACAAAATATATAGATACAAAGTAAAATTGTAAGAAAGATATAGTTGCATAAGGAGAAGTGAACGTGAAATATATATCTACATGAGATATGGTGGAAAAACCAATGACAAAGCCAATTTCCTGAGATCCATACATTGGACATGTAAAGTTACTATAACTACGTAGATGTTGAAATGTAATAATAAACATTTATCTATGTAAGTTCTCTCAATATAATGCCATATTTAGATGTAAATATATGATGAAGATTATATATTGTGTATCATTTGATTTATGAATATATTTGTTTTGCAATAATATATTTTGAGATGAATCAAAAGTTTATAAGATAGATTGGAGATTGCTCTTTTCACACAAGCAGTCATCTCTAGTGTTTATGATCACTACATATGAAGCATGTTGAAATTATCTAGGTGATAGTCGAGAGCATGAAACTTAAACTATAAATGTCATAGTGAAATTGGTTTAAAGTGATTAAATTATCACTATATCTGTCTTATGTTGTCAGATGCGAGTTTTGAAAATATTAGAATAAATAAGTGAACTCAAGTTAAATATTAAGTATTTTTAAATTATCATCTGTACTTTAGTTATTGAATGAAAGACGTTCAAGTTAAATGAAGTAGGTAGATACAGTCATACATGACTTGTCTCATGCGTGCAAAAATATTCATAAAGTGATTAATGTAAGTTTTAAGATCTCATCTTACATTGTGTAAGATCCTTGAAGTTGACAAGAACCTCATCGTATACCCTTATGAGTCAAATTCTTGAAGATTGAATTTAAGCTTTTTTACTTTAAATTTTACGAAAAGATCATGCAAGATGCGATCTTATGGAACAATTTTAGAAAAGTAGATTAAATTAAATTCAAAATATAATTGAGAACAAAGGAAGGTTATTTAATTTTATTATTGACTCACATGAAAAGTATTCATAGTTGGCCATCATTTCTTTAGTAGAGAAATTGAATACAGTCATTATAAAATAAAATAAATAAAATCAAAAGGAATTTGAAAATGCGAGATATAATCTAGGGTATAACATATAATATCTACTCAAGGACACTAGGTTCTTGAATCGATTTGTTAATTGATATTTCATATACTCCTAATAGATATATGACAATGTGTTCTCGTCGTAAGCTGGTCATACTAATTATTGGACAAGAATGAGAATTGCGAAGTCTCAATTGGATTAATACCCATCATGTGTGGGTGGGAAATGATGAATGATATACACTCATAAGGGGTATTATAGTCATTGATCATGGATTAACTATCAAAAGTAGTTAATATTTTGAATTTAACTATATAAGGCTTTAAATTTAAAATGAAGATAAGTTATATCGGAATAAGTAAAAATATTCTCTGTAGTTGATAGAGAGCTCTTGCCATCTACCAAATAATAAACCTAAGAAAACCTTATTGTGTAGTAGTATGAGATAGGGTCAAATTCACAAGGAGATAGGGAGAGTTAAAGCTATTTTTGCCGTCGCACAAAATGAAAATAAAAAGAAATAAAAAACCCTAATTTTTTTTTCAAAATTAAAACAAATATAGAAGGAAACTAATGAATCAAAATAAATAAGCAAGAACAAAAAATAGAAAGGAACATATAAAAATAAGTGAAAATTTAGATAGAAGATATATCTAGAATTCAAGACTTATTATTGATCATAAAAAATATAAAGATTATGTTTTACCTAAGATGTTAGTTTATGGACGCAAATAAGATCTTATGACCTTTGTTTTACCAATTTTAGGCAAATCCTATATGATAGAAAATTTATCCCTAACTACGCAATAACCTAAAATAAGTTCTCTAAATTTAATGGCACAGTAGCTTTAAATAGTGGAGAATGACTAACCTAAGTCATAATCATAAAAACTATGATTGTGTAACTTAAAGAATTAGAATTATAGGCTAAGATGATTAAGTTTACCTACAAAATCACTTACACTATCTCCCCTATGGTATTTGGTAATGACAATTATGGATCAAAAGCATATACCTATTAATTGAACTAGAAGTCGCTAATAGGATGGCCAAACTTATGGGACAACTTCTAATTCGTAGCTTTAAACTTGAATTCCCACTTAATCTCAACCTAAAACACAATGCACAATATAAATTAAGTCAATTTTCACAATTATTCATCCATTATCTCATCAATATTTTCTTAACCACAAGATATCTAGTCTAGCATATTGAAATTCATCAAAACATAAAATAAATTGCATAATAACATTATAAAAGAACAAAGATAATTGCTAGAAATTGAAAGAAATACAATCTATTCAACTAAAATATCAATTTCATACAATATTTAAGCATTAAAATATTCAAAATCATCCCACATTTACATTAACCAAGCACAAGGTAAAGAAAAATGTAAATATAACTAAATAAGCATTAAAACAATAATAATTAAAGCTTAACAGTACTTAAACATTGAACTAAAGGAATTAAAAGTGAAATAACAACAAAACCCAACCTAAATCCCTAAGAATATAAAGAAAATATAAGCAAAATTAGATGAAAGCTTAAGAAAAAATGAAGGCTATTGGCTCCCTATCTCTTTTGGAGCCTTTTATACCCTTTCCAATTATGGTAAAACCAAGGATAAGTCAAAGGCCTATTTGTCCTTTTTATTTTTCATTAATAGAGTGTATAACAACGATCCATTTAACCTCAATCGTGGTCTTATCTGAACCATCATTGAGGGTTCTAAGTTACATCCTTCAACGGTGGTAGTGTCTGTAAGAAAATTCACACTATCACAAATATCGTAGAGCACTGGATCATTAAAAAATATTTGTACATGAAGTTAAAGATAATCACTTACAGATTATCTTTTTAAGTAATAGGTTATGAGGACATTTGGAAATTATCCTTTCCTTCAAGTTTTTTAAATTCTTAAAAGAGTAAGATAATTTTCTTATCATAGAATATATACTTTCATTTAAACTCTTAACCTCCATTTTGTGGTTAAATAATAATAATGACATATAACTCATCATGGGTGTACATCTGTCACTATTATCTCTTACTTACACATAACGAGCTTACTCGATTGAAATTATATAATTCTCACATGTTTTCATTATTGTGAGTGATTGATATATGACAAGAATTCATTATCATTCATCGGTTAGGAATATATGATATCTTGACCAATGAATTGATCTTTTGAATAGATTAATATGTTATACCCTAGACTATATCTCATATTTTACTCTCCTTTGATCTAATTTGTTTTATTATGTCATAACTGCATTCTATTTCTCCACTAAAAAGACAATGGTCATCTTTAAATACTTGTCATATGAGTCATAACAAAAAAGATCTTTCTCTATTCTCAATTATCTTTTAAATTTAATTTAATTTGCTTTCCTAGAGTTATTTTATAGGATTATATCTTGTATGATCGTTTGCTAATAACCTAAACCTTAAATTCAATTATCAAAAATTAGAAAAGCATCATAAGGGTATATATCGAGGATCCCTTCAACCTCTAAGGTCTCATAAATTATAATATGAGATCTACTTACATTAACCCCTTTAGTAGTTATTTTTACACATATGATATGAGTTATGTGTTATGGTATTACATACTTTTTTAAAACTTAATGTATTTCATTCAAGAAATACCATACAAATGACAGTTTAAACCTACTTCAAGTTTAACCTGAATTCATTTATATTCTCCAAAATTTCTCAAAACTTGCATATAACAACTTAGGACAGATATAGTGATTATTTAAATACTTTGAACCAATTTCATCATACTTTAATCTTGTTGTTTGAAATGGCTTTTATGGCTTAAATTTCTTTCTCTCAATTATCACCCAGATAATAAAATATAAACCTACCTTATCTCTAGTTATCATAAACACTAGAGGTGATTACCCATGTGAGAGAGTTAATCTTTGATCTCTCTCATATACTTTTGATTTATATACAAAATATATTTTTACAAAAAACAAATATATTTCTAATTAAGTATTTCATAATGTATAATCTTTATCTTACATTTTCATTTAAATATGACATTACAATGAATAAACATGTATAGAGAAACTTTCGTCATTACATTTCAATATCTACATAAGAAGCCTAGTAACTTCACACGCCCAATGTATGTATCTTGGAAAATTAGCTTTGTTATTAGGTCTGAAACCATATCTCGTGTATATATATACCTCATGTTCACTTCTCCTTGTGCAACTATATCTTTTACGTAATTGTATGCTTGGTTTTATAATGAAATTGGAGGTCTTTAGTATAAGTAATTGCTGCTTGACTATTAAAGTTGATAGTTACTAGATCAATTTAACTTTTAATGATTCACAAGTAAAACAAGAATCAACAAAGCCACACGACTTCTTGTACTGTAATTGAGAATGCTATAAATTCATCTTCGATGGTGGATAATGCAATGTAGGATTATTTCTTACTTTTTCATGATATTGCTCCATTATTGAGTAAGAAAATATATATAGAGGAAAATTTTATTTTACCTAAATCTCCTCCCCACTCTGCGTCTGTAGGTCTTTGTATACATAGATAATTTCCTTGATAACATAATGCATAGTTTGTTACACCTGTTAGATATATTAATATTCCTTTTACTGCCTTCTAATATGCTTGTCCTAAGTTTGATTAATATCTGCTCATCATCCCAATAACATAACAAATATCTGGCCTTATATACATCATCGTGTACATGAGATTTCTATTTGTATTATAGTAAAGAACTTTTTTCATTTATTTCCTTTTTTGTGGCATTATCAGGTAAAATCTCTTGTTGAAACCTTCGTCTTTAGTAATAGGATTATCAATTGACTTACAATCTTGCATACGGAATCATTTAAGAATTTTGTGAATTTATGTAACTTGAGATAGCGATAATAATCTCGTTGAATGATCTCTTGATATCTTAACTTCAATAATGTATTTAGTTTTGCCTATGTCTTTCATTTTAAATACAAATGATAATTAATTTTTGATGTGCTTAATAGACACACAGTTATTACAAGATATCAATATATCATCCACGTATAAAGATAAAATCATAAATTTATCTTTGGATCTCTTAATGTATACACAATGGTCCTCATTGATCATATGAAAATCATACGAAATGATTATGTTATGAAAATGAAAATACTATTGTCTTGAATGCTGATTCAAGCCATAATTCGACTTTAATAGTTGACAAAATTTATTTTTTTGACCTACCTTGATGAAACCTACATGTTGTTCTATATAGATTGCTTTCTTTAATTCTCTATTTAGAAAAGCAGTATTTACATCCATTTAATGTAATTCAAGGCCCATATTATCTAATATAACCAGAATGGGATGAATTGAAGCAAACTTCATAAAAGATGAAAAAGTTTCCTCATAATCAATTCATTTCGGTTGTATGTATCCTTTTGGTACAAGTCATGTTTTGTATCTTTTGATATTGCCATCAGTATTTTGTTTTATTTTGAGAATTTAGTTGTTCCCAATAGTTTTTTTTAACCTTTAGAAAGGTCAACCAAGTCTCATACTTAATTAGAGTTTAAAGAAATTATTTCTTCATTCATTGCTTTCATCTATTCTTTTTAACAAGACTAGTAAGAGCCTCGTTTATATTCCTTAGCTCATCTTTCTCTTGTGGGATAATCATTTTAATTTTCCCTTCAATCTTAAAACAGTGTGGAGGAATTATTCCTTGATTACT
>JAOXYD010021395.1:0-14596 GCA_028565735.1 Pinacopodium congolense
CACTTGCCTTTCGTCACGTTGGTTTTTATTTAATCTCATTTTGGTTTTCAAAGTAAAATCGGTTTAAAGAACACCCACTTTTCATCACTCAACTAACAAACAACAATGATTAATTGGCAGTCAACCCTACCAACCCCATTTCTTATTCTTTTATCCAGATTTAGTCCTACTGTAAAGTTGGTGGGCAATGGAGAAGCACTTTGTTTAGGCCGTTACAGGCTAGTGAGCATGTTGATGACCCTGATATTCCTACTGCTGTTGCTTTTCCCGAGGAGGGTCAGGGCGAGGCTTCATCTGAAGCTACGCCCAGTGTTCATAGGCCTCATGCAAACACTTCTACTCCAACATATGTTCCTCTTATGCCACTTACTGAGCCTCCTTCTAATGCTTTAATGGCAGCTTTTTCACGATTTGAGAGCCCTATGCATACTAATTTTGCATCTATTCACTCCTGATTAGATGGGATGGCGCATCACTTAGCTAGCATTAACCAGCGTCTGGATAGGATTGAGGTGTCTCACCAAGCTGATGATGATGATGATGATCCTAGTTCTACTCTTCGATGATGATCCTAGTTATACTCTTTAGCTTTGATGGCTTACACATGTCGCTTTTAGATGTTACTTTGGATTGTTTGTTTTAGTTTTAGTTTTCAGTTTTATTTCCTTTCTAGTTTAGTTGTAGTTTGCTATTTATACTAAACTTGGATGCTTTGGATCTATTTTGGGTTCTTTTGATTTGATGTATTCACTCCATATGGTACTTTGACATTCTATTATGATTTATGGAGTTGCTTTTATGGATATTTTTGGCTTCTGGTGCTTTCATTTTCTTTTGTTTATGGCAGTTCACATTATTATCTACTTCTTCCGAGTGCTTTCTATTCCTTTCTCCCTCATATTTGTACTTTCATTTTAGTTTATAAACATTGAGGACAATGTTCAATTTAAGTGTGGGGGAGTATTAGGGATTATATGATTTAGGTTGCTCCACACTTATGTTTTATTTGTCTTTAATCATGTCAATTTATCATCTTTTTCCAATCAATCTATAATGTTTTGCATAAAAAATTTTCAATCTTGATCCTATCATTAGCAAGTTTTCCTTTTGAATTTCACTCTTTGGACAGAATAAGATGTTATCCTTTTGATTTTGATGATTGATGAGCTTTTGATGTTGATTGATTTCATGCTTTCAACAATTAAGCCTTATTGGTTCATTATGACATTCCAATTCTAAACTGAATCTTTCTAAGCTAAATGTTTCATTTTTATTCAATTTCATTATCCTCTTTTAATACAAAAGAAAAATTTGGAAAATGCAAAGAAAAATGGAAAAGAATTGGAAAAATAAAGAGAGGAAAATGCAAGATAAATGCAAGAAAAGAAAGAAAAACAAGAGTGAAAAGTGAGCATTATTTTATTCACTTCGTTGGCTTTTAACCAATTGGTTAGAAATTATGAGTGGTGCAAAAAGCCAGTTGATGAAAATTTGCTCAATCTGGTAAGTCAGGGGTTGTTCACCATAAATTGTTCACTTTTAAGTATGAAAGATTGAGTGACTTTTTAACTGAAGCTAGGCTCGCATTGCTTTTTCTTTTTAGTGCTTAAGCTTAAGGATATGGATTTGTGTTCATTGATGTTACTTTTGCTTATTTTATATTCATTTTAGGATTGGAATGGATTTATGATATTAGGATGAGTTAAAAAAAGTATGAAGGTAATCAATTTCAATTATAACTTGATTGGATGAATCAAATTTATAACCTCTTACTTTGTCATATTGATTGAAGGATGAAGGAATTCTTTTTAATGGTTTTGGTTGATTGATTGGGATTATTATTATTTTTAGATTATATGTTATTTGGAAACTCATGATTGATTAATTTGCTTGAGGACAAGTAAAAGCTAAGTGCAGGGGAGTTGATAAGTGTTAAATTGATATAGTTTTTTATGATATTTTGATGCATGTGCACCCTTTTTTATGTTAATTGCGTTAATTTTGTCTTTATTTGTTATATTTGCATGTTATCATTAAATTGAATTAAAACTTCAAGAAATGATGAAGAATAGTGCTGAATTTAGACTAAAAATGTGGTCCAAACCCAGTCCACATTTTACTCCTACAAACTCGCGTTTTACCCCAGTTTACGGTGGGAGTTAATCGGAGTCGTTCAACTATTCTTCAAGCGCAATTTAAGTGTGCAATCACGTGTTTTCCTGTTGCAACTTGTAGATCCACTTACTACAACTTGGCCATTTGCTTCCTTCTTGTAGGGGACATATATAAGATGCCAGAGAACCTATTTTTATAGAGATTAACACAGATTAGAGTCTTTAATTTAGAGCTTTAGCTTAGGCTTTCTCTTTTCTTCTTTATGTTAGGGTTCTTTTTTTGTTCGTCCTTTTCCAGCCTTATTCATATGATCTCGAGGTTGTTGTAAGCATTCCTAAAAGTTTGTTAAGGAGTTTGAAGGTTGTATAACACTTTGGAGCAACATTTGGTGAAATCTAAACTCTTCTTTACCTTATTTCATCTCTTTGTTTATATAAATGCAAGAACATGGGCTATTTTGATTTTAATCCGAATTTCTCAGATGTTTGTAATGATTAAAGCTAAATTCTAGCTTTAGACAGGTTATTGAATGTCTTAAGTGCATGATTAACACAATTTTGGATCATAATCTTTGTTTATATGAGTGTTTAAAGTTTATTTTAGGTTGATCACTTAGAATATGATTAAATATGGTTTAGGATCTGACAATCTTGACCTAAATCATTGGAAAGATTTTTAAAAAACATGATTTAATCCTTAGATCTAAGAAATCTACCTTATTTATCATCAGGGCACTAATCTTAAATAGAATTTAGGATTAGGACTTCTTAAACTTTAAGCTTAATGCTTATTAATTGATGAAATAACCAAAGATCAATTTAGGATGGTTAAAGAAAAGACATAGACCTAACCGTAGTTTTTCTTGAATTAGTGAAAGACCTAGATTAGAGATTCTAACAATCCATAACTTACTTAGGTCATTTGAAACCTAGTCCTTAGCTTATTAATCCATTTGGTAATTCTACTTTAATCAGGGATCCATACATTACTAGGAAAGTTCTTAAGTTTAATTTAAGTGTTTTTAGTTTGTCTTGAGTCTAATTAACCCCTTTAGTATAAGCCTTGACTTTCCTTAGATAATTTTAATCCAATTACCTTAGTCATTCATACAATTAGTTCTCTGTGGGCTCGACATTTTGAAGTCTTAAATGTGCTCCTCTTTAGTACTTGTGACCGGTACATTGCTGATAAGTTGATTGGTATTTGATTTGAATTTTAATTACATGCAGGGTTATTAATTGAATTATTTGAAGTTAAAATAGCAATACCAAATTGACTTAGTAATAAAAGTGATTCCTAGTTTTAATCTTGAATTCTCAAATTTTTGCACCTTGTTTTTCAAATTGTCAAGTAGTTTTATTTTAGTTAAATTTTCAAATTTTGCTATTTTTTAGGTCCCTTAAACAAAATGCAACTTAAATCAAGTGGTGATTAAATCTAATCCCTGTATGAGGATATCAGTTATAATATAATTATATGACTCATATACTTGCGATATGGCGTAAAGCTAGTGAGCGTTTACAATATTAATATCATCTGTCTTCCTTTTTCTAGTTCTCTTCATTTCCCTGCATTACATGAGAAAACTTGTTCTTCATCTCCTCATACTGTTTTTAAAAGGATTATTTTTCTGCCCAACTTAAAACTAGTTTTGCCTTCTTTGATCTAGATGTTAGTATTTCTAAGATCTTCTTCCTCTTCTCATCTAAAAATTACACCATTTGACTTAATGTCAAATACATCCATAAACCTTAAGTCTCAAAGGTTGCATTCGATGTTGATGCGGTGTTTTCCCTAATACACGTGCTCTAATTATGATCTCCTTTTGGTATTTTATCTCCCCTATATTTGGTTATGATTTCTTTACTTTGTTTAGCCTATAGAGGATGAAATAAAATTTTATTCAGCATATAAACTATTAGGAACAATGCATTCACATGTTGTCTAACAATTCACTTTTCATTTGTATTTTTATCCCTTTAGACCCTTGTCTTCACAATTGTCTACCAACAGTTACACATGACTAAGAGTAATGACATCTGCTTAAACTGTAGCATTATCTTTATGCTCTTCATCAGGTGTGTTCATTGTACATATTAAAAATTTAAGGACTAACCACTCAAATATAAATGTTTTAGAGTCACAGAGAAGTACCACCCAAATAGCCTTTCTATTATAAATTAATCTCCTTTTGCCTCCTAAACATCATAACATTAACGAAGAAAGTTGTGCCTATAGGAAACTTAAGTTAGAGAAGTGGTAAAAAAAGGAGTATATGATGCAATGGCCTATTTATAAACACATAAAGTTGGCAACTGATGAATGAAACTTACCCTAACTCTGGTAAGAAGAGGTAGAAACTTAGAAGAAAGAACTCAATAAAAGTTCTAGTGGATGTGCATGTCACATAATTTTTGAAAGGAATCTAATAGTTTTCCTATTTTTGAAATGGTTACTCAAAGAGAAGTATGATGGCATCTATGTTGCACTCAAAGAGAAGTTTTGCTGACATCTATGTTGCACGCATTCTAATAGTGAAGAGGTGTGACTTATAATTTGGTTCAAATTTCTACCTAAAAGATATGTGTCTACCAAGGTATTAGTGTTGTGCATAAATGTTTTTAGGGCAACACTATGTAATGACATCGTTTTACAGGTTGTAATAATGTAACACCAACCTTGTCACATGACGTCATTCATTCTAATGTGATGAAATAAAGATGAAGGGGTTGAAGCCCACTTAGGTTATGCCATTATATGTTGTTCTTATTCACTTAGTAGCTACTTCCTACCTCATATTTCATTTTTTGAATTGAATTAACCTTAAAATTCTTATGTAAAAATCAATTTAGTCGTTTCATTATGGTTAAGAAGTTAATCAATATATCAGTTAATGTGAACCAAATTATATTAGAACTAGTTATTTCAACAATGAGTTAAATGGTTATGTGGTAAAATGATTATAATTTATGACTTTTGGTACAAAATAACTTGGTTTAAGAGTATAATTGATTAGTTTAATAAAGAATCAGATTGTAAGATGAAACAGATCAGTTAATCTGGACTAGTTAAATGTAACCTGTATATGTAATTAGCTAGTAATTTTACTATATGATTGTTCTATAACAATGAATAAATGAATAAATTGCATTTGAACCTTTAAGCTAAGGTGTTTAAGGAATCTTAAATTGGCAAGTATATAATTTTTCATATCCGATCAATACAAAATAGATAATAATTTCATAAAAATAGCAACTATTATCACTATAATGTCATGGTACACTTGGAGGGTCAATTTCATTTAACTTAAGTGGAATATGAATTTTTCATAATGAAATAGATGATAAAGTAGTTAAGGAACTAAAGAAAATAGGTAAAAGTTGTTCGAATCGATCTTAAAGTACCTAGATTTAAGATGTCAACAAAGTATGAATAGGAGTTGATGGCATGTGTAAATTAAGGGTAAGACATAATTCGATGTGAATATGAGATTGATACATATTAAGTCTAAGTGATATTGATAGTGAGCTTTGATACTTACCAAATGTCAAACTACTAAAACAAAACAAAAAAAAGGGTTTAATCTTTAGAAGTTTAAGATTCCCATATATTAAGTCTAAGTGATATTGATAGTGAGCTTTGATACTTACCAAATGTTAAACTATTGAAACAAAAAAAAAAGGGTTTAATCTTTAGAAGTTAAAGATTCCCTTAGTTAAATTAATTGAAACATAGTAAAATTAAGTGAAACATGACAGTAGCTTGATAGGTCTATTACTTATGTCCTTAATGGTATGTCAACTTATTTGGAAGGAAATAGCATCAAATATGTGCATTAAGCTTATCAATTTAATTTGTTAAAGTAATATGATTATGAGTATTGTCACATTAATAAAAAAATAAGTGAAGTGTACCTATTAATAAAATAAAGAAATTATGTATGAAATATAGGAGTTCATTTCATATGATTATCCCCGATGTTTTGATATAATTTAACACACAATTTGATGTTAAAGTGTTGAATTTACATCTTAAAATGTTTATATTACAGGTTAACATCATATTAATGAGAACATTGAAGAAAGGATCAAAACTAAAATTAAAATGAAGTTAAGCGTAGGTCTGTAACCACCCACTATTTAACTCCTACCAACTCGCGTTTAAGTCAGTTTTTAGTGACAATCGACAATAGATAAACAATGTCATTTAACTTTCCTTAAAGCTCCATTTAAGTAGTAGTTGAGATATTTTAATCTAGATCTTCCTTTGTATTGGCCAAAACTTGTTATACTTGCTTCAAACTTGCAACTGAGACATATATGAAGGTAGAGAACTCTTTTTCAAATAAGTTTAACACAAATTTAGGCAGCTTAAATCATATTTAACTTAGGTTTTCTCCTTTCTTCCTTTAAGTTAGGTTTTGTTTTCCATTTTGTTTTCCAACTTGTTTCTTTGTAATTTGAGGTTTTTTTAAGGATTTTCAGGAGTTTGTTAAGGTGATTGAAGGTTGTATACCACTTTGGAACATCATTTGGTGAAATCTAAAACCTATAATTCATTTATTACATTCTCTTTATTCATATATTTGAAGAACACGTTGTTGATGTTTGAATATGATTTTTCTTGGTTATATATGAGGTTTTAATTTGAGTTTAAGCTAAGGACTTGTTGTTAAATGGATTGATTAAGTTTCTATAACATGTTGGATGATAATCTTTGTTTATTTTAATTTTTTAAAGCTTATCTTAAATTGGCCACTTAAGGTAAGATGAAAGATGATTAAGGATTTGATAGAGATGCTTTAATCATCGAAAAAATCAATAAACAATATGATTTTAATTAATGAATGACCAAACTTTGGTTATTCATGAGGGTGTTAGTTTTAGAAGATAGATTTTAGGATTAGAACTTCTTGAACTTTAAGCCTATTGCTTAATATTGATGAATGACCAAACTTCAATTTAGGATGATTAGATAAAAGACATTGCTTTAACCATAAAATTGTCTTGATTTAGTGAAGATCGTAGATAAAAAATTCCAATCAAATTCATAACTCTGTTAAGTCATTTAAAGCATAATCCTTAGCAAATCAATCAATTTGGCAATTCTTAAGCAATTTGGAATTCATTGCATAAGTCAGAAGCTTCTAGGTTAATTTAGTTGATCTAACCCTTTTAATTTAGCAATTTTGAGCTCTTTAAATAATTATAATCTGAGTGACCTAGTAGTCACTAGCCTTTCCTCGTGGGTTCAACATTCTGAAGTCATAAAGCTCTTTCACTTTATTGCTTGGTGATCAGTATACTTAGTGTAATTGTTGGTTTTGAAATTATTTAAGAAAATATACTTTAAATATTTAATTTGATAATTAATTGAGATAATTTAGACTAAACCAACCAATAACAAAAAAAAAATTCACCATTTTCGAGGAAAATATATATTAGGAATATATCGCTGTCAGTTACTTTTGAGTGTAAAGATTGTTTATATTATGTTTGCTTTTACTTTGTCTTTCTTTATTGTTTATTTTTCTTTTTATTTGTTGTTTGTTTAGTTAGTTTATTTCTTGTTGCAATTGACTTAATTCCAAGCTTGAGCATACTTTGCATTCATCTTTAGTTAGGATCAAGTTCAATTTTTAAATGGAACATCAGGAGCACTTAATTGTCTAACCTTATAAAGAACCAACCATGTTAGAATTAACTATGCAAAATAAGAGTGGACCTATGTTTAGCATTATTAGGCCTAAGATAGACATTGATGATTTTGAAATTCCAGATGCTATCATGTCCATGACCAGGTCTTCTCAGTTTAGTTGTTCATCCTTAGAAAATCCAAATGATCATTTAAGAAATTTCATAGATATTTACGACCTCTATTGATGCCATATGATTTCTGATGATGCACTTAAACTTAGGCTTTTCCTTTTTTTCAGAACGATAGAGCTCACACTTGGTTAAAACACTTTCCAACCTGGTTCCATTGCAATTTGGGATGATCTTGTCTATCGCTTCTTAGCAAAATTCATTCCCCCAGCCAAGATAGCTAAATTGAAAATTTTTATTTCCTCATTTGTGCAATATGAGAGTGAGAGTTTACATAAGTCTTAATAGCGAATTAGAGAGCTACTTGTAAAGTGGCATATAAATAATTTTAGTATTTGTGAGCAACTGCATATATTTTACCTATGACATACAATCCACTCAAAGTCCCATAGATGCGACAATTAGTGGAACCTTGATGACAAAAACCTCAAGTGAAGTGTATAGATTAATTGAGGATATAGCAACCAATAGGTTTCAATATAATTCTGAGCCTTATCATAAGTAGCCATTTAGAGCCTATGCAATTAATGATAAAACAACTTTACAAGCTCAAATTACATACCTTAGTAAGCAATTGGATGATTTACAAACTCAATTTGGTAGTATTATGTTCAAAGGTTCAGTAACTTGTGATTATTATGGTAGTTGTTTTCATGCTTCCAAAGATTATCAAGTAAGTCATTCTTATGCCTCTGATCCTATTCAAGACCATTATTTTTCTAATAGGCAAAGAATTGACTCCTACACTCATCCTAGAGATAGCTACTCCAATTTTCCATGCAACCATCATCCAACCCACCAATACCCGTTTGCCAACCCTCAAACAAATTCCCTTCCTAATCTACCTCCGCCAAAAAAGTATAATCTTGAAGATACAATGATGAAATACATGCAAAGCAATGGGTCTAGGATGTAAACTCATGAAAATTTCATTAAGCATTTAGAGACTCAAGTAGGTCAAATTGCATAGATTTTAGATGAGAAGTTACCCCGTACTTTACTTTCCATGCCTACACCAATTCTAGTGAGCATATTGTGGCCATCACAGTTCAAAATAGCCATGAATTGAAGGGTATAGGTTTTGAAAATAGTGAAGAGGAAGTGATGGAAAGTAGTCAAGAGAAAGAAGAAAAGAACATGGCACCAATTCACCTAAGTTATTTGCAGATGCAAATGTGCAACTTTACCAACATAGGATTTCATATCCATAAGCATTAGATGGTCGATTTAGGAGACATTCAGAGTTACTTTAAAAGTTACATGTTCCATTTACTAATTTATCTCAATTAGAAGAACATCTAGCTAGAAATCAATCCATAGTTAAAGAGTTGGAGCCCTTGTGTCCTAATTGGAAAGAGGCTTTAATCGAGTTAATTAACCTAAAAATTCCGACTAAATTCCTTGAAAATGATGCATTCCAGCAAACTGAGTGAGAAGTTTGTGATATGGATAGTAATGATGGTGATTCTTCCATTAACTTTGAGAATTATATGGTTAATTTTATGGAATGTAAGCAAAATGATGTAGTTGAATGGTTAGATGAAGTTTTAGACAGTGATGAAAGTGTTTTTACATTTATGTTAAATGATCACATGGATGATGATTATGCTAATTTCGTTCGTGTTAACGCCTAGGATCATGATGTTAAGGTTCTTGAAATTGAAAGTCATGATGAAGTTATTAAGAAAAAGGAGGTTGAATTTACGAAAGCATTTAAGGTTATTGACTTCATTGGTGTTTATGCTTTCAATTATATGCCAGACATGGTAATCTAAGACTTTTTACCTTGGTATTTTAAATGTCATGAGTGGTGTTCCTTTAAGAGTCAAAATCAACATTTTAGAAATCAATTGTGTGCTTTGGAAATCCTTTCAAATTTGGCTTATTCTGATTTGAAAAATGATGGATTAAAGATATTAGATTTTGGACCAAGGAAGAGGTATAAAGTTCCTTAACCCTAAGGTCTAACTAAAAGACCTTAAAGAAGCACTTGTTGGGAACCTTAATTTAAGTTCTTTCATCCCAAATTATTGTGCTTTCAGTTTAGTCTTAGTAAGTATATTTTGTAATGTGATTTCAAGTTTTAATTCTTTGGTACTTTTGGTTTGTTTCTTTTGTTTTATTTTGTTTTTATTTTGCAAATTTCTTTTGGAAATCCTTATTTTGATCTAGTGTTTTTTAATTTGGTTTTATTTAAGTTGTTTCAAATTTCTTTTCTTTTGTTTAATTTTCTTTTAGTGTGTATACAAGTCCTTTTGTTTTAGAAGTGCGTTAAGTTTATTACTTTTACGTGATCTTTATGTGTTTTTCTTTTATTTGTTTTCTTCAGGTTCTAGTGCACTTCCTTTTCAGTTCCTTTTTGTATTTTGATTTAAGCTACAATTAGTGTGTTAGTTGCTCCTTATTAGAGTTTAAGTCTTCTTTTAAGATAAGTCTTTTATTAAAGTGATTTTGGTTTAATTTGAATTAATTTCTATATGTTTTTAGGCATTTTTCATGTTCAAACTTTGTGTTTAATCTTTCTAGAATTATTGGGAGTTGAATTGGGAGTAATTTGATGAAGTTTTGTGTGATTTTTCTCCTTTAAAAGTGCTTTCAACAGACATATATGGTAGGTCTTAAATGACGGGGTTTAACATTTTTAAACAACCATTTTACTCTTTCTAGAGACCTAAACAGTGGCATTTAAACGATGTTGCTTAAGTCTTTAATAATCACCATTTAATTCTGCATTTTAGATAAAAACGACACAAATTCGTGTCTTTGTCTTCCTTCAACCTCTTCACCCCTTTTCCTTCAAACCCCCCATTTCTCGCTCATTTTTTGTCTAAATTTAGCATTTTTAGTATCAATTTGTTTCATTTTTCATTCTCTACGCATCTACCTTTGAATCACTCAAAAAACTCCTAAAAGTGCCAAAAAATTCATTGAACTTCGGTGTTACTATTTATTATTAGAATTTTGCGTCATATGGCCCCTAGGCAGTCTGCCAAATCGTTTAGTTTGAGAAAATGAATTTCATTTGATAGTTCTTTCTTCACTTCTTATAATAACTACATTTGGTTTGAGGCTCGTCATTAAAATGAGTTTATTATTGACCGATTAGTGGAGTGCGATGTGGAGGTTAAGTACTGTGATTCACCTATTTTTTAAGCCTTCCAATGGCTCCAAGTTTCGATGCTTATGGAGCCTTACTATTCAATGTTATTCAAGGAGTTCTTGTCAATATTGAAGAAAATGACAGCTTATACTTGCTCGATATTTGTTAAATGGCTAAAGATACCCTAATAATCCTTACTTGATTTTTTGTATCTATTTTTTTAGCGGTATCTAATGTGGGAGATCCGTAAGTCGTTAAAGTGGATAAAGTCTAAGGTCATTTACTTCTGATCTCTCATTTTTTATTACTGTGGATAGATCCTTGCTAGGTTTGATTAGCCCTTCGAGCAAGAAAGGTTACCCTACTTGCCAATTGTCTATTCAAGATCCTATTGCTATGGCATTATTTAGTGCTAATGTGACCTCAAAGGCCAGCAGGTTTACTTAGGCGTTGTATAGGAATTTCCTTTGCCTAGATTTATTTTACAAAGCATAAGAAGTGTAGTCCGCTTCACTTGCTAGATCAAAAACTTCTACTTTCCCTATTTGCTCACGAGGATATTTGAGGTAGCAAGTATACCTTTCAATGGTGAGGTGGTAGCCCAGGCCACCAACTCTATTTCCTACTTGACTTCAAAATTATGGTCCTATCACAAAGTTTAAGGGGAGTGGAGGAACATTATCTTTAGGCCTTTACAAGAAGGTGAACATTTTAATGATGCCAATGCTCTAGCACCTTACCTGAGCTAGCTCTTGAGGAACGTATTGGGGAGGCTTCCCTCGAGGCTACTTCGAGTGTGCATAGGCCTCCACTTACAAATGATCATATTTGTGTCTATGTCCCACCTTTGGATGTATGTTATTTTAAGGATGGAGAGTTATATGGAGACTGGCATGGCTACTCTTTTTTCTTGAATGGATGGGATAGAACAGAGGATGGATGGTATAGCTCAATGATTAGAGAGGATAGAGGAGCATCAACAGGTAGATTACCTAAGCCCAGATGCTTAATTGTTTTTGTTTACATATTTTTTTTATTTTCTTTTAGTTGTCTTTTGGTTTAGTTGTACTTTGGCTGCATATTATTTTGAGTTCTCCTAATGTATTCCCTCCCTGATTTACTTTGATGCTATTCATTTATATGTGAAGTATGCATTTATCATTATTGTCATTTGGTGCTTTCATTTTCTATTTATCTTTTCTAGTTGATGTACACAATGATCCACTTTCAATGTTCACTTCAATGGAGCGTTAAGTAAGATTATTATTATTCTTGGTGTTTTCCTTCCTTTATCTCCCCTTTTGTGGTTTATTTTTTATTTTATGAACAATGGGACCAATGTTCAATTTAAGTGTAGGGAAGGGACAAATTGTTTCACATTTATATTTATTTGTCCTAAATTTCATCATTTTATCTTCTCTTTCTTAATAATCTATAATTTGTGGAATTTTTTATTTTAATGCATATTATTGACATTTTTCCTTTTGATTTCAATTGTATTTATGAATTAAGATGTTATATTTTTTATTAATCATGTTTATTAACATTTAACTTTAAGTATTAAATGTATATTTTCAAAGTGAATTGGAACTTCTTTTAAACATTTTCATTTCATGTTTAAGTTAAAATAAAAAGAAAATAAGTGAGTATGATTTTATTCACTCTATTGGTTTCAAATCATTTAGTTGAAGTTAAAGAGTAGTGTCAGTAGCCAGTGAAAGTCAGGTGACTCAATTGAGTAACCAAGGATGTTCACAATAAAGTGTTCATTTTCTTATCAAAAGATTGGATGACCCCTCAACTAAGTCATAAAAACTTACATTTATTATTTACGATTATGCTTGATGTATGAAAGATGTGATTTTGGTCAAAAGTTGATTAACTTTGCTTTAAGAATGTTCATTTTATATCTAGAAATGTCCTTTGAAAATTAGGTTGAAGTTTGAAAGAATATGAAGTTGTTTTAAGTTTCTTGTTAATTTACATTCTTGATTAACCATATAACATTTTAATGATTCGTTTAATGATTGAAGGATTAAGGGAAAGTTTCAAGATGGGCATTTTAATTTTCCTATAATTATACGTTATTTTGAATTTCATGATGGATTGATTTTCTTGAGGATAAGTAAAAGTTTTAAGTGTGGGGGAATTGATAAGAGTTCATTTCATATGATTTTCCTTGACAGTTTGATGTAATTACACCCTTATTTTGATGTTAAAGTGTTGAATTTATATCTTGAAATGTTTATGTTGAAGGTTAACATCATATTGATGAGAAAAATTGAAGAAAGGATCAAAATTAGAGCTCAAATGGAGTTAAATGTGGGTATGTAAACACCCACAATTTAACTCCTACCAACCCACGTTTAAGTAAGCTTTTAATGTCAATTAGTGGTAGATATAGTACTGGTTAACTAGCTTTCAAGTGTCATTTAAGTATCATTCGATATGTTTCCAGTTGGATCTTCTTCTCTATTGCCTTCAACTTGCTCTAACTGTTTCCAACAGAGTGTTTGATACCGTACCGTACCGGTCGGTACCGGACGGTATGCGTCGTACCGGCCAGATAACGGTACGGTATTCTATAATACCGTTTCAATAATAAATACCGGCCGATTTCGGTTTTTTCGGCCGGTATCAACTGGTACCGGATCCCCGGTAAGGTACCGGGGACCAAATTGCAAATATACAAAATTTGTTTAACCCCACCGTCCTCCCCCCGGCAAAGGCCCGAAGCCTCGAACCTATTTCTGACTCTGCATCTACATGTCTCTTTGTGATCTCTGCCCTCATCTGTCGTCTTTCTAGTCCTCTATTGTCGTCGTCGTCGCCTGCTGTTCCCCTTCACCGTTGCCTGCTGCTGTTGCCACTCACTTCATTTGACACAAGCTCCTCCCGCCGACTGCCCGAGACCCAGACCCAGACCCAACTCTGCTCCAGCCATATTTGTAGAGTATAGATACTAGATCGTCTCGCGTTTTGTTCTGCTCAAGTAATCATTTATCAAGCTCTTTCGTTAGTTTCATGGAGATTTAGGATAAAAAATAAGCTTGTGAATTTATGATAACCATACGGTGGTAGTAGGTTTTATGTGGTGGATGTGAGATCGGACAATTTCAAGGTGTTTGACAGGTGTAAGAGGAAGGTGATGGTGCAACGACGGTAAAATCATTTGCGAAGAATTTTCTGGGTGGAGAAATGGAAAGAAGCCGATTGCAAAACGAGAGAGATAAGACCATCAGATTTAAGAATTAGGATGTGAAGTTAATATTTCAATCTACTTAATTTTAGATTCAATTCCACATACATAGAAAGATGGAAACTCGTGTATGGCTTTATGGCTTTAAGCCTTTAAACACTTATTATTTGTTATTTTTTTTATTGTTAAATTTTATTCTTTTTGTATTTTTTTAAAACTTGGTAAATCATTTATTATTAATTTTTTTATTTAACTTTAACTTTATAAAAATAGTCCAAATTTTAATTGGGTGTACTTTAAATTCTAATTGTTAAAATTTATAACAATTGATGTAATTCCAAAACTTTGAAAATTGTT